>RCUC01076397.1:0-10793 GCA_003697995.1 Taxidea taxus jeffersonii
GCCAGGCCTTCAGACTTCTCCTCCAGGGTTTCTGCCACCTTACACTGGCTCCTTCTCCAACCTCAGCACCCAAGTTCCCCACTAGGTACACTCTGCACTGGGAGCCCAGGCAGGAATATCTCCCCAACATCCTTGGCAAATAATCTATTCTTGGGGTGATTTTCAGAACCATCCACTCCATTGCTCCTGGGGTTTCTCCCTTGGGTGTTCTGCAGGCAGATCTGTCCTTCTGTGCCTGAAACAGATCATATGACCTTCCCCTCCCTTACTGGCTACTTTTGTAAGAGTCCCACCTTCCATCCAACACCCTGACCAAGAGCCTAGTGGTGGGCTCAGCCTCCACACCTGAGTCCAGTGTCCTCGCCTTCTTCATAGCTTTTAATCCAGTCCCCTTCCCTGCACACACACTGTTCCTGCCTTGGGTTGGGCAATAATCATTCTCACAACTACAATTGGAATAGACTCAGGCAAGATTCCCTCGTAGCTGGTGTCCTGGGTGCCTTGCCCTCTCTCCCTCAGGGAAGGAGATTTCTTTGGCCAGAAGCAACAGAGACTTATGCTAGTAACTTAAACAGAAGGGACTGCATTTGCTCACAGGACTGAACGGAGGGCTGGCAAGCCAGGCTTGGAGCAGGCAGATGTTGAGGGTCTCACTGGTGAGAATAAACCTGCCTCCCCCCACTTTACTTTTGTAAAGCAAATGTCCACTCTACTTGACAACTGTGTGATCATGTCTAGGAGGTAAGGGAGCAGAACCTGCTGAGGGCTTGACCTCCTGGGGCCCTGAGTGAAGAGTTTGGGAATAAGGGGATGAGACAATGGGCATTGTCTTTGGGAGTCAAATGAAATCAAAGTTTGGAAGGCCATGTAAACAGTCATCAATAGAAAAGCAAAGCAAGGCAAGACAGGGAGGGTGGAAGGAAGAGGGACGGGGGCAGGGGAGAAGAAATGAAGGAGGAAGAAAGGAGGATAAATGCACAAATAGGAGAGAAGGGAAGGTAGGTGGGGAGGAGGAAAGAGGCCACGTGAGATTTGACATGAGGCTAGAACCTAGGAAACCTAGACTGACATCAGAGGTTTGAAGCAGAGAGTGGGAGGTGGGTCCTGGAGAACATTCTTGACTTGCAGGGAATGGCTTCTGGAGCTTTATGAGGGGGATTTGAGGCCTCCGTGTAGGCACGAAGAAGTTCTCTGAGGACACTCACCTCAGCCACGCTGGACACAAGAGGAGTCAGGGGAACGAGCCCCAGACCGGTGCTCAGTGTCCCCAGGCTGGCAGAGGCCCTGAGACAGGCCAGAAGATTGGGAGGCAACCAGCCAGAAGAGGACGCAAGTAGTTAAGCCTCTTGAACACTAAGGTGTTCAGGGTCCTATGTAAGGTGGATGTCACTGTCCCTCTCACAGATGAGGACGTCAGATTCGGCAGGATGGAGCCTTTGTCCATGTCATAGCTAGAAAGTGGGGCCCTGGCATCTGAGCTCAGAGCTCTCTGCTCTCCTCCACACCGTGCACACAGCCTCTTTGCATATGGATTCAGGACCTGAGACTCAGGGAGGCCGGGGGAGGCCGAGGACTTGGACTACAAGGGGACGTTTGCACTGAACAGAGATGTTGCTGCATCAAGGTGACTTTCCCACCCAGCCCAGGGAGGCCCAGGCCCCACCTTGGCCATCCCGTGTCTGCAGCTGGGTAGGCAGCCTGGGTGGGGGAGGGGGTGGCAGGGGGTGCTTCCTTGGCTTCTCTGAGCTGGCCTTTCAATGTCAAACTAGGCTGCTCCCTCCCAGGTTTCTAGTACATTCCCAGCTGTTGATTGCTCCAGGGCCTGCAGGAATGGGTCCTGTGACCTGGCTGTTTTCTCAGCCCTGCATGGTCACAAGGGGTTGTTTTGTTTTCGGCACTGCTGTTAAGTCAAACCTTGCTGTGTGACATCTAATTTTGGCCTTAAAGCACCCCTGTTTTATCTCATTTCCAGACCAGCCTCCGTTTGTCATACCTTCCAGCATGCCATCTGGAAATCCTATAACCACTCTGAAAGACAAGAGACCTTGTTACTTGGAATTCTCTGCTTGTCTCCTAAGTAGGAGTCCATGGACTGAATGCAAGTGAGCCATTAGGTCCGTGGAAAACACCAAGTTCAGATGGATTTGTTTTCATTTAGATATTTTCTAGATCTTGGCCCCACCCTGCAAATAAACACAGGAAAATTATCCAGTTACTTGGTTTGCCATGGTCGGATGGAATACCGGTGCCTCAGGCCTCAGTGTTGTTTTAGTGACTTCTCTGATTTGCCGGTCGTTATGGTAGCTAGATTTTCCTTCCTTTTGGGAGGATCCTGGGAAATGCCAACTTTCTCTATGCCTTTGAAGGTAAAAAGAAAACAACTGGTGACCTGGAGCATCGTCACTCCCACCGCTTGACAAGGACCCTGCTCCTGTGGTCCCCTGCGCCCTGTTCTAATCAGACATGAGGCTCTTAGACTTACTCTGCTTAGGAAAAGTGACCTGTGTGTTCAACATTCAACGCTGAGGAGGGAACAAAGTCTCTACTTTGCCTAATAGATGGACTGAGAAAGTACTGAATACGTGAAAATTATTTGGACATGATAGAACATACAGGAATGTCAGCCATTGTTATGATCATGGCGCTCCTCTGTGGGCATCCAGGAACCATCAGCTTTGCCCTAAAATGACTCTGGCCCCGACTCTTCATTGAAGTGAACACAAGTAAAGACTGTCTGGGTCTGCTTGCCTGGCCATAAGGTCCAGTCTTAGCACTGCGAAGAATCCAAAGAAATGCAGTTTTAATTCCAGAAGCATTGCTGAGTAGCATAAGACTTGAATTTAGTCTTTTGGAGACTTGAGGGAATACATGACACAGCAGAAGTTCTCACAGCTATCTTTAGGAATAAGGCTTCATTGCAGTCCTTGTCACCAGTGCCTGCTTCCTCACCCCTGTCGTGGGCCAGAGCCACATATTCTGGTCTCCAAGCTCCAGCCAGCCCCCTTTTCAAGACCACTTACCCCCTCTCATAGCTGTCCTCTTGGTCCCCTGGCTGATTGCCACGAAAGATTTAGGATCCTATTTCTATGCATGCTTCTGCTGAAGGTCACAGAGAGGAAAAGTTAAGAACAATTTATGATGTATTCTCATCTTTGTGACATGTTCTGTAAGACCCATTCAGGCTGGGTCTAAAGCTTCCTTTGGACTCCACATCCTATAGGTCTTTAACTATATGAGAGGCTGCATCTTAATAATCCCGGTTATGGGTGAGGAAGCAAAGGTACAGGGGGCAGATAGGACTCGCCTGACACACAGTGTCCTTAAAGGGTGGAGCCTGGTCTTCAGCCTGAGTTTTCTGGCTCCAAGTTTGAGGCTAGGGCCACTAATTCTTTGAACGCAGGCCCTGAGTCTTAGCACTGGTGTGGTATAGTGGGAATCACAGCTTTTGGGGGGAATACGTTTCATTTTGTTTTGCTGCCCAAGCTGGTGGCATTTCCAGCAGTGACACTGGCAGAGGGACGAGCAGGGTCAGGCTCAGACTGGGGGTGGGGAACCACCTTCAGGATGCTGCTGGGCTGACCCTCATCTCCTTCGTGCTGCCCGAGCCCACCCCAAGAAGCACTGTGGCCTGGCTACCCTGATGGGGCCCCACTGACACGAGGGGTTCCTCAGCACCCAAGCCGCTTTTCTAGATGGAATGCAAACCATTCCCTGCCTGAGGCCCTGCCAAGACTTGGCAGGATCAAATGTGACATTCAGTTCCAGCTTAATCCAAGTTGAAACAGTTTTCCTGCAGGTGTAGAAGGTGTAGAGATTATTTATTTATTTATTTATTTATTATTTTCTGAAACCCCAAAACTGCTTTAATATCATGATTTTGGGTTTCTGTACCTAAGATGCATGAACAGGGTTAATATTTTTATAATGGGCATCCATAACCATGCTAGTAACAAGGCCACCTTCTTATATTTCTTTAAGGTGTGTTCCTTTCTTTTAAGCTCCATCCCAGGAATTTGGGCTAGAATTCAGGGATTCATAGAATTTTACAATGTAAGAGTGGAGGATGTGTCTGGTCTGCTTTCTGAATTCTCTCTATGAAATTCCCACCAAACACCCCCCTGCTTGGTCTGTCCCATTCACAGGCAACCTCCCACCTTACAGAGCAGTCCATTTCCCGTCCAACAGCACTAACTGTCTGAGTGTCTGTATTGAACAGAATCAAGATGTGTAAGACCTTGGTGGAAGAGTAATTAGGTCTGGAGAGACCTGGAGGAACCAGGAGCTCTGGCTTTGATGAGTTGTCCAAACTGTGAGCCCCATGACCTTGCCCAGCCAGAAGTCTTGACTCTTGGTGCCCTTCCCCTGCACTTTGACCATATCGAGGCTGACCAGCAGGCATGTGTCTCTACTGTTTTGTTGGAATAATTTAATTTAATTATTAATTAACTGATTAGAGGTATGTGAGTAGTCACCTAACTTTTTTTATATAATCGTATGGGGGGTGGTCAGGGCTGGGTGGACATTATTCTGGGGGTTAAGGAAGTCCTTCTTGTTGAAAACTTAAATGTTGGGAAACTTACAAATAATTGTTATTATACAGAGAACACAGATCAGAAAAGTACAATTCTGTAATTAAATGGCTTGTGATGCTTTAATGTGTCATCAGTTAGAGCAAAGTAGCAACATGATACAACAGGGTTTCTCAGTGTGGTCCCTAGACCAGCATCATCAACATCAAGGGGACTTGCTATAAAGACAGCCTCACTCTAATGAATCAGAAGCTCAGGGGATGGGACTCTGTGACCTGTGTTTTTACAAGTCCTCCAAGGGATTCCCATACATGCTGGAGCTTCAGATCCACGATTGTACAGAATATTTTCTTTCTGGTCTATGACTGTGTGATGGTTAATTTCATGTGCCAACCTGGCTGGGCATCCGATTGGTCAAATACCTGTTTAGGTGTTGTGAAGGAATTTTAAAATTTAAAACAGTAGACCTTGGGTAAAGAGATTACCCGGGGCGCCCGGGTGGCTCAGTTGGTTAAGCAACTGCCTTCAGCTCAGGTCATGATCCCGGAGTCCCGGGATCGAGTCCTGCATCTGGTTCCCAGCTCCATGGGGAGTCTGCCTCTCCCTCTGACCTTCTCCCCTCTCATGCTCTCTCTCACTCTGAAATAAATAAATAAAATCTTAAAAAAAAAAAAAAGAGGGGATGCCTGGGTGGCTCAGTTGGTTAAGCGGCTGCCTTCGGCTCAGATCATGATCCCAGCATCCTGGGATCGAGTCCCACATCGGGCTCCTTGCTCGGCAGGGAGCCTGCTTCTCCCTCTGCCTCTGCCTGCCTCTCTGTCTGCCTGTGCTCACTCTCTCACTCTCTAACAAATAAATAAATAAAATCTTAAAAAAAAAAAAAAAGAGAGATTACCCTTCATAGTGTGGGTGGGCCTCATCCAATCAGTTGAAGGGTATAAGAGAAAAGACAACTCCACTGGGAAGGAAGAAATTCTACTTCTAAATAGCCTTGGAACTCAAGACCCCCAACATCAACTCTTGCTGGAATTTTCAGTCTGCTAGCCAGCCCTTTCTCTCTTTCCCTCTCCTTCTTCTTCCCTCTCTTAATCTATCCATCCCATTGGCTCTGTTTCTCCGGAGAATGTTGACTAATACAAACAGCATTAGAATCTACTCTCTGCAATCTTTCTCTCTTAGCCTGAAACCAGCTGCACAGTTTTTCTCAGTACAAGACTGCAGACAGTTACTTCCATTAGGCAGGAGTTAGGATAGTCATGAAACTTAATAACTATCCACGCATTAAATTATTAACTAGGAGCTTAAAATTTTGTAGGTATACCTGATTTGGCAGAAATCATTTGGTTTGGGTCATTCCTTGGAAACTCCTTTTTTTTTTTTTTTAAAGATTTTATTTATTTATTTGACAGACAGAGATTATAAGTAGGCAGAGAGGTAGGCGGATGGGCGTGGGGATGGGAAGCAGGCTCCCTGCTGAGCAGAGAGCCCGATATGGGGCTCGATCTCAGGACCCTGAGATCATGACCCAACCCGAAGGCAGAGGTTTAACCCACTGAGCCACCCAGGTGCCCCTGGAAACTTCTTTATTTAAAAAAATTCCAGCTTTCAGTGAGCAGTTTAAAACCAGATGGATCTGAATTTGAGTCCCCACTGTTACTCACTAGATGACCTCAGGCAAATCATAGGAGAGCCACGTTTTCCTAATCAGTGAAACAAAGTTACTAAAATTTTTTTCCTTCGATGCCTCTAATAAAGCTTCTGGCACATCTAGAATACCATTTTATGTCAGGCTTATAGTAAGCATTCAGTGAATGATAACTATTATTATTCAGCTAACTACTTCTAGAAGTGGAACTATACTAGAAAGTCACAACCGTCAACTGGGAGTTCTAGGCAGCTGTTCTCTGATTAATCCTGGGTTTATTGTAATGTAGCAGAGATAACAATTCCAAGTGTAATCAGTACATCAACGTGGTTATTTGGGCAATGCACTAGGCACTGAGTGGGAAGGGATAAATCTTAAGAAGATGGAAGACACACAGTAGCAGTCTTTGGTGGCACGAAACACCAAAGCCATGGAAGAAGAGTGTGAAGGATCCACCTATATTTTATTGTAGAAAGAAACCAGGCATGCCATAGGTTCTTGAAATTGGTACTAAAACAACATAGACTTTCAAGGGAGGACATAGTTGTTGGAGACATTATTAGCTGTAGACAATTCTAGAGATACATATGAACATCATCAAAGAAAATGATGTTGTTTCCATCTGGGAAGAAGGCTGGCCTATGCAAATAAACATAGGTTGGTAAGTGAACTTAGCAAAGCCTGAAAAGGCTAAACCCTCTCATTTCTTGAAACACTCATTATACATTATGTTTAATGGTGCTAATAATTTAAAAAAACCAAATGCAATGAAGTTTTAGAAAAATAATGGCCCAAATTAGTTCAGGAGGAAATGAAAAAATTTATAGACACTAATAATTATTAAGGAAATTAAAGTGGTATTTAAAGGCCTCCTACCTTTAAAGCCTCAAGTCCAGATGGGCTATAGGTGAGATTTATAAAACTTACAAGGAATAGTTAATTCCTAATTTTTGTAAAGGATTCCACCAACAGAAAAAGAGAAAGTTTTCTGGCCTGTTTTATAAGTCTAATGTAATTTTCAGTTTAAAATTCAGATAAGAACAATGCATGTAAAGAAAACAGCACTCCAATTTTACTTATTACTGTAGAAGGAAAAGCTCAAATCTTAGCTAAGTGAATGAAATAATAGAGGGTGGTGGGGTTACATTATATGTTTAAATAAAAAAGCTTAAAGAAAAAAATATATTATTATTGGAGATTGCTATTTGATATTCAAGTGGTGGAGAGTTGTCTAAGGTTCAGGGAGGAGGTCTGAACTAGAGAAATAAATTTGAGACTTGTTGGTGTATGGGTGATTTTGGAAGCTATGAAATTGGATGAACTCACAGCAGATTCTTAATAGAGGTCCTTTATCAAGTTGAGGAAGTTCCTTCTATTTCTAGTTTTCTGACAGTTTTTGTGTGGAATGAAGGTGGATTTTATGAAAATATTTCTACTGTGTCTACTGAGATGCCTATATGATATTTTTTTCTTTTTTAATGGATAAAGGTGGTGAATTACACAGATTGATTTTCAAATCATCAATTGACCTTGCCTTCCTGGAATATCTTACTTGGTCATGATGTATTATCTTTTTATACCATTGAATTTAAGGTGCTAAAATTTTGTTTGGCTGTTTTTATTTTTTGTATCAGTTTTCTTAGGGATATAGGTCTACAGTTTTCTTATAAAGTCTGTCTGGTTTTGGTGTCAGGGCAATACTAACCAACCTCTTAGGATGAGTTGAGAAGTATTTCCTCCTTTACAATTTTCTGGAAGAGTTATGTAAAATTGGTATTAATTCTTTCTTAAATGCTAGCTAATGAAACCATATGGGCCTTGGATTTTCTCTGTGGGGATATTTTAAAGTATAAATTTACTTTAAAAATAGATATTAAGGATCTTTCAGGTCATTTGTTTACTTTTTAGTGAACACTGATAATGGCTTTCATGGAATTTGTCCATTTTATTTTACTTGTTAACTATGTGGTCTCAAGTTTTCTACAATATGCTCTTTTTTCTTTTTAACAGCTTCAGAATCTATAATTTCTTTTTAATTATTATTTTTTATTAACATATAATGTATTATTCACCCCAGGGGTACAGGACTGTGAATCGCCAGGTTTACACACTTCACAGCACTCACCATAGCACATACCCTCCCCAATGTTCATGACCCCACCACCCTCTCCTTACCCCCTTCCCTCCAGCAACCCTCAGTTTGTTTTGTGAGACTGAGTATATATATACAGTGGAATACTATGCAGCCATCAAAAGAAATGAAATCTTGCCATTTACAATGACGTGGATGGAACTAGAGGGTATTATGCTTAGCGAAATAAGTCAATCAGAGAAAGAAAACTATCATATGATCTCCCTGATATGAGAAAGTGGAGATGCAATGGGGTTGGGGAGGGTTGGAGGGTAGGAAAAGAATAAATGAAACAAGATGGGATCGGGAGGGAGACAAACCAAAAGAGACTCTTAATGTCACAAAGGTGATATATATATATCACCTTTTCTTTATCCATTCATCTGTTGATGGACACCTAGTTTCTTTTCATAGTTTGGCTATTGTGGACATTGCTGCTATAAACAGTTGGGTGCACATGCCCCTTCGGATCACTACATTTGTGTCTTTAGGGTAAATACCCAGTAGTGCAACTGCTGGGTCATAATGTAGCTCTATTTACAACTTTTTGAGGAACATCCATGCTGTTTTCCAGAGTGGCTGCACCAGCTTGCATTCCCACCAACAGTGTAGGAGGGTTCCCCTTTCTCCGCATCCTCACCAGCATCTGTCATTTCCTGAGTTGTTAATTTTAGCCATTCTGACTGGCATGAGGTGGTATCTCCTTGTGGTTTTGATTTGTATTTCCCTGATGCCAAGTGATGTGGAGCACTTTTTCATGTGTCTGTTGGCCATAGCTGTATAATCTATAATTATATCAAATCTATCACTCCTGACATTAGTAGTTTGAATTCTTCTTTCCTATTTTGTGAGCACTCTGACCAAGGGCTTATCAATTTTATTGATCTTATTTATTTATTTATATTTTTAAAGTCTTTATTTATGTTTTGTTATATACTTATATTTAAGTCTTTATTTATTTTATATAATGGGAGAAGGAATACAAGCAGGAGGAGTGGGAGAGGGAGAGGCAGGCTTACGGCTGGGCAGGGAGCCTGATGTGGGGCTCCATCCCAGGACCCTGGGATCCTGACCTGAGCTGAAGGCAGATGCTTTATGACCAAGCCACCCAGGCATCTCTTTTTAAAAAACAAACAAACAAAAAAAAAACCCTCCAGCTTTTTAATTTCACTGATTTTTCTCTCTTGTTCTTCTACTTTGTATTTTTGATTTATGCCCTAATCTTTTTTTTTTCTTTCTCCTGCTTACTCTGGGTATAATTTTGTTTTTTTTGTTTTTTTATTTGTTTGTTTATTTTTTTAAGATGGGAGCTGATAATCATAGATTTGAGATTTTCCTTGCTTTCAAACCGGGTTAGTTAGGGTAGTAACACCCCTCCAACTATTGCTTGATCCCTGTCCTACCAGTTTTGATGAGTCATATTTTGGCACTCAATCCATTGCTTGGGTTTTCCTCTCATTATGGATAATTTCCCTGCTGCTTTGCATGTGTGGCCATTTTTTATTGATTGTTGGGCACTGTTACTTTTTATCCTTGTCTTTATCCTTGTGTGCTGGCTATTTTTGTTTTCCTGCTTTTTTTTTTTTTTTTTTTTTAAGCTTCCTCCTGGGATATGGTTAAGTTTACTTAGAAACAATTTGACCCTTTCAGGTCATGCCTTTACATTTCTTAGGGCAGGTGTGGCGGCGGGGGGGTGGGGAGGGGCGGTGGTTGCGGGTTGGAGCTGTGTTTACTCTAGGGGTAATCATTCTCTACTCTTGAAGCAAGATTCCACCTAATGCCTCATGGTTTGCAAAGTTTTCATTCTGGCTTGTGGGAAGAAACCCTATTCTGATCCTGTGTGAATGCTGGGTACCCCTCCCTCCACTGTGGACAGGTGGTTCTTTCCTGGGCTCTGGTAGTTTCTCCATACACATGTGCTGATCAGTACTCTGCTACATACTTAAAGAGGACCCTTTCTCTGGAGTTCTCTGGAGTTTCACAAACTTGTGCTCCATCTTACCCAGGGCCATGCTAATCTTCTCTGTATCATTCCAAGTTTAGTGCACACGCTGCGGAAGCAAGTGCCGGACTTTTCTGGAGTTGTCTCTTTGCTCAGCTCTGTCTTGCTCCAGGTCCTCAGGAATTGTCTTGGTATCTTTGGACTCTGGCTTTGTCTTCTCCATTCATGGAGTCTGCAAGCTGTGTCTGGGTCTCCTCCCTGTACCCTGGAAACTCTTTGGTCAGTGAGCTGAGCAATCATGGGGATCATTTGTTTCTTCTCTCCCAGGGATCCCTATACTTCGTTTCTGATGTGCCCTGTGCTGAAAACTGCTCTTTGGGATATTTGGTCAGTCCTGCCCAACCCCCATCCCCACCCCCAGGGGTTCTTTCGAGGGAGGGAGGGGGAGGAGGAGGAGGGTAAGTCTGGGCCCTGTTACTCCATCTTGGCCATTTAAACCTCATAAACATCTCACAGGAGGTAGGGACTAGTATTACCCACCCCCCC
>RCUC01076399.1:0-14863 GCA_003697995.1 Taxidea taxus jeffersonii
CCATCCATCCATCCATCCATCCATCCATCCATCCGTTTATCTTTTCATCCATTCACCCACTCATCCCTCCTTCCCTCTTCCCATCCATCAATCCTGTCCAGCAATCTTTTCCTAAACTTAAAGAGCTAGAGATCTAATGTACCCTGAACCAGAATTTCTGATTAGATGGTTGTTACTTTATAATTGACACTAAATTACATTCATAATCTCCTGGCCGCTTTTTCCATATGAGCCCAGGGCACCTCTCAAAAGGACATTCTACCCATAAAAAGATGAATGGATAACTGAATGTGATATATCCATATTATGAAATATTATTTGGGCATAAAAAGGAGTGGAGTACTGATATATGCTACAGTAAGAATGAACATTGAAGACTTGAAGACATTACACTAAGTGACATAAGCTAGATACAAAAGTTAAATTGTGTATGATTCCATTCATATGAAATATCCAGAATAGGTAAATCCACAGAGATACATGCAGATTGGTGGTTTCAGGTGCTGAAGGGAGGGGAGAATGGAGAGTAGTTGTTTAGTGGGTACAGGGTTTTCTTTTGGGGTGATAAAAGAAATTTGGAACTTGATATAGAAGGTGATTGCATAACATTGTGAATGTACTAAATGCCACAGGAAAGTCCACTTTAGAATAGCAAATCTTATGTGAATTTTATCTCTTAAAAAAAAAAAAAAAGGACTTTCTATTTTCTTCAAGTCCTGGAGGGGGGTGGGGCTAGGAGCAGGGAAGGCATCCACCAGGCCACAACCAGAAAGCTGTGTGTGACTACTTCTGGGCCTCATAGACAGAAGGACTTTTCTACAGAGAGGGTATCCTAAAATTAAAAGTGTCTGTCCTAGGGAGTCCTGACACCGATGGGTCCTGTAACCCCCTAGCAGGGGGATTTGGTGGGCTATTCCAATCAAGGGGCCAGAACTCCCTTCATAGGCTCCAGCTGAGCTAAATGGGGAGAGGCCACAGACCTTGAATTTAAAACAGAAATCTGAATTTTAAAGCTCTCAACAGCTTTCATTGCTGTCACTATTTTAATAGATTTTTATCTCTTATGCATTCAATTATTATCATTGTCACCAGCCCATGGGGGAAATTTCAGCGTGCCTGTTAAAAATGTCACGTTTATTAGACACTTACTCAAAGCTTAGTTAATTTTGTTGTTTTTTATTTTATTTTATTTATTTATTTATTTCTTGATTCTGTGTGCATGGCTTGTCCAAACATATGGGCTAAATTTTCTTCACTGGTTTTAAAATAGTTTAATGAATTCTGCAGGGGCTTACCACTGGAATGAATGCAGGGGGTGGGGGGCAATGTTTCCCTGTAGGTGGAGAGGAGGGCCTATCTGCTGGTTTTGCCCAGGATGCCATTTGCTGGGCCTGCCCCTGGAGAGAACAGTTCTTCTCTATCCAGTCAATATAAACTACAAGGCTCTTGGGCTTGGGATTTGGATTTCCATTTTCTTTCTGTTTGGGGGAAATGACTTTCCTCTCCTTGACAAATGGTCTCCTCAGAGAGTTCGGATGGGGCATTATTGACCTTGGACTTCCAAAGAGGCTCTCTGTTTAATGTCTATACTCATACCCATTTTGGATGGTGACAGTGACTTCTTCCTTATTCCCCTTGCTTTTGCTGGTACAGGTTTTGTTGTTGTTGTTGTTGGTGGTGGTGGTGGTGATGGTTTTTTGGGTTGTTTTGTTTTATTTTTAAAGCCAAAACAATAACAACAACAAAAAAACCCCAACAACAAAACTCCGAGAGTGAAGAGACTCAAGAAATGCTGTTTTTTCTTGCTTTGGCCCAGTGCCAGAGGGTGCATTAAATACTTCTGGACCCCAGATGATCAGGCAGGCTAGTACAACAACAGTGGTCAGCTACCACATCTGTAACTGCTTCACCGGCCAGGGTCAGAGAGAGCTGGGGGTGCACCAGACACCTGCCTCTCAAGGTGCTTACGTCTGCCCACTGCAGAGTCAACAACTCTGGGTCTGCTTGGCATACTACACGAGCAACCCAGTTTGTACTGCATTGGTGTGGAGCATCGAACTCTCAAGACAAGCTCTCAGAGAGGAAATCAGTGACTTCAAGATGATTTTTTAGGTGCCAATTCTCTAATTTGGGAAAATATTTGGAAATCATGAATTTCCTTCTACTGTGTGTGTGTATGTGTGTGTTCTAACGTTCTTTTCTCCTATCTTAAGTTAAAGCATAGATAATTTATTTTCAACATTTTTTCTTCTCTGACATAAGTTTCAAAGGTATCCACTCCAATTACTACGTTAGCTGCATCTTACATGTTTGGATATGTAATATTCTTGTTATTAATCATTTCTAATTTGTATTTTTATTATGATTTCTATTTGACCCATGAATTGTTTAGAAATGTGTTTTCATTTTCCAAATATGTGGGTTTTTCTCTGGTTCCCTTTTTGTCAGTAATTTCCAACTTACTTGCATCACTGTCAGATAACTTGTTCTCCTAAAACTTGTATTTCTTGAGACTTGCTTTATGGCCTAGACTAATCAATTTTTTTGTAAATAGTACACAGGTGCTTGAAAAGAGTGTATTCCCCATTTAATGGATGCAGTATTCTGTATGTGTCCATTAGATCAATCTTTTAATTATGTTGTTCCAGCCTTACTAATGATTTTGTCTGCTGGATACATCAATTATCTAGGGAAGTATGTCAAAATCTCATACTTCATGATAAATTTGTTAATATCTGCTAGCATTTTCATCAAGCTAAATTTATTATGATTGTCAATGTATTTAGATTTATTTCCATGATTTTGTGTTTTCTCTTTTTCTTTTTCTCATTTTTTCCATCTTTCCTGCCATTTCTTGGGTTGATGAAAGTGGCTTTTTATTTTCCCTGCTATTCTATTCTTGTGGTTTCGTGTTTTACATGGATCATTTAGGTACATGTGCTATTTCTTTTCTTTTGCCATTGACTTCTCTAGTTTAAAGCTTTACCTTTTTTAGAGCATTTCAAAGTTCACAGCAAAACTGAGGGGAAGGTATAAACCTGTAGCCCCAACACGTATTCAGCCTCTCCTAATACCAACATTCCCCACTAGAGTGGTACATTTGTTATAACCGATGAACCTGTATTGACTGAATGTAATCACCCAAAGTCCATAGTTAATGCAACAGTTCATTCTTAGTGTTGTACATTATGGGGGTTTGTACTAATGTATAATGACCTAAGTCTATCCTTAGATTGAAGTACTTTTAATTTCATTTTTCCCTTTATGACTTTGAAAATTACATCTTATATGTTAATCTTTAAGGGGATACCCTAGGTATTACTTAGATTTTTGAGGCTATGTTGCCAAATGTAAACAAGTTTAGAATTCTTCTATATTTCCAGGGATTTGAAGCTACCACTGTGTAACAATTCTCTTTATATGTAGTTAATGCTTTGCTTTATAATTCACTTAATTTGATATTAACATAGCCACCCCATTTTCTTATACTTATAAGTTAATACAAGTTAATACTTTCTCAGTATATCTTTTTTCATGTTTTTATTGTTTTTTTAAAGATTTTATATTTATTTGAGAGAGAGTAGAGCAAGAGAGAGAGAGAGAGCATGAGTGGGGCTGAGGGGCAAAGAGAGAGAATCAGACTCTCCCCTGAGCAGGGACCCCAATGGGGGGCTTGATCCCAGGATCCTGAGATCATGACCCAAACCAACGGCAGACACTTACCCCACTGCACCACCCGGTTACCCCTTTGTTTTTATGTTTTTACTATCAATATTTGTGGCCTTATAAGTAATTTTCTTGGATTAAAAAATTTAGTCTGGCAATCTTTTCCTTTTAACTGGAGAGTTTACCAATTTATATTTATTGTGATTGCTGATATATTTAGATTTCTACCATTTAACTTTGTGGTTTGTATTTGTCCCTTGTTTTCTGTTTCTCATTTTTTCTCTTTTCTTGCTGCCTTTTGGACCCATGGAAGTTGTTCATGTTATCATTCTTCCATTTTTTTTCCTCTACTAGTTTGAAAAGTACATTTTATGTATTTTTTCCTTTAGTGGTTGCCCTAGATATTTCAGCAGGCAGATTTAACAATGTTTAAAATCAATGAGTATCTTTGTCTTCCTCTCCCCAAATGTAATAGCATTAGAATGATTTACCTTTCATCTCTCCTTTTCTAGCTAATACGCTAATTTTATCTAGCATTTTGAGTTGTAGCTCTCTGTAACCCCGCAATGTAGACATTGTTACTGCTCTTGCTTTATTCAGTCCATGTTTACTTGGATTGATCCATATATTTCCAAAATAGTATTTCATCATTCCTTCTCCATCTTAGACATCCCATCTGGGACCATTTTCCTACTGCCTGATGTACATGTTTTAGAATTCCTGTTAGTGAGGACAATATAGCTGTTTGACCCTCGTTTTCAAAAGATGATTTGACTGGGTATGGACTTCGAGTCATTCTTTCAGGGCACTGAAGGTATTATTCAGCTTTTTTCTGGTTGTTGCTGTTGCAGTTGAAAAGCCAGCTCCCAGTCTAATTACCATTCCTTTAAATGTAAGTTTAAAAAAATTAAAGGATAGCATATTTTTTACTTTGAAGTGCATGAATCATAAATGTACAGCCTGCTGAATTTTTACAAAGTGAATACACTCACGTAATTATCACTTGGATGTTTAAAATGAAAATAAAACCTTAAAAGCACTCTAGAAGCCTCCCTTGATCATTACTCACTTTTCCAAAGGTAAGTGCTGTTATGCTATCTGTCTTCACAGATCGGATTTGCCTGTTTCTGATTTGGCGCTCCCTCTGTGTGTGTGTGTGTGTGTGTGTGTGTGTGTGTGTGTCTTTGGTGTTTTGCAGATTCATACTGCTTTGACTAAGTGAAGACTTCATCTTATACATTCTGTTTGGCATTTGTTGGGACTTCTGGAGCTGAGGTTTGATATCCTTTAACAATTCTGGAAAGATGGTTAGCCACCAACTTTCTCACCATTGTCTCTTCCCTGTTTCTTTATTCCAGTCTATTGGGTAAATTTATAACCTTTTACCCTAATTTTCATGTCTAACTTTTATTTCATACATTTATGTCTTGGTTTCCCAGGACTACATTCTAAATCTATCTTTCAGTTCACCAATTCCTCCTTTGGCTATGTTGAATCTACTGTTTAGCTGTCTATTGAGTTTTGAACTTAAATTATATTTTTCATTGAAGTTCTCTTTGTTCTTATTTCAAACATGCCTGGTTATTTGTTGTAGTCTCTTTTTGCTTATTTTCTTTAAGCTTTTTAAGATATATTAAACATATATAACATTTAGACACACTTATTCTATATTTCATGCCTGATAATGCTAATATCTGAGGTATTTAGAGTTCTGGTTCCATTATCTATTATTTCTGCTGAATTTCACTCATAGCACTTTGTTTCCTTGTGTGTTTTATAATTTTTAAAAAATTTTTTACTTTTAAAAAATTAACATATATTGTATTATTAGCCCCAGGGGTTGTGTTTTATAATTTTTGATGACAGTTTCATGTTCCTCATCTGGAGAAATTCCAAAGCTTTGGGTGAAATTGTATTCTTCCAGAGAAAATTTTCTGTTGGTATCCACCAGACTCTAGGGAGCTCTACCAACCCAATGCCATTTGAAATTGAGTTTTCTGTCTAAAATATGGACCACACACTTAAATAAATGGTTATGAATCTCAGGGGACAGTATTTCTCTCTCCTCCCAAAATCAAATGAAGACTTATAAGTTTCCTTGCTTTTCCCTCTGCATAACATGTGTGTTTTATTTTTAAAATATATTTTTTAAATTTTAGAATAGTTTTATATTTACAGAAATGTTTCAAAAATAATTCAGAGAGTTCTCATGTACCCTGTACCCAGTTTCCCCCATTGTAAACATCTCACATTTGGATGGTAGGAACACTTGTCAAAATTAATGAACCCATATTGATAGATTATTATGAACGATAGGCCATACTTCATTCATATGTCTTTAGTTGTTACCTAATTTCCTCTTTCTGTCCCGGGTTCCCATCCAGGATGTTGTATTACATTTAGTCATCATGTATCCTTAGGCTCCTTTTGGCTGGGAGAGTTTCTTAGACCTTCCTTTTTGAAGGAGTACTGATCAGGTATTTTATACAATGTTCCTCTACTGGGATTTGTCTCATGTTTTTCTCATAACTATACCAGAGTTATGGGTTTGGAGGAGGTAGACCACAGAATGATCTTATTTTTCACTTGTTCTTTCACTGAGGTTCCAGCCCTTTGTTGTCTCACTTTTAGGCAATCTTGCTCATTAGATTGCCCGTCATGGGCAAACACTATGGCTGCATCTCCTGATTCCTGAATCCTCAGCAGCCACCAAGGCAGAAGCTTAACGTCCCCAGGGTGTGGCCCATCTTCTGGCTTAGGTTCTTGCTTACCTCCCAGGATGTTGACTTTCACTCTGCTTTTGGCCTCCGCAGCATTCTTAATTTCCTACTAGTTCAGCAACTCACATAAACAGGTGTTCTTGTAGAACCCACCAGCATTTTATATTGTTTGCACGGGGAGTTGTTCAGATCATCCTGCTGGAGGTGAAAGTCAAGAGAGTGTCTGGCCCTCACTTCATGTGCTAGCCGCATCTCTCACTACATCTCACCTCCCATATATTCGATGATTGTGTACTAAGCCCCTGTTATATGCATTTTGTTAGGTCCCTGAAAACAATGGCTGTTCAGCCTCTGTCTGTACTCAGTGTACAGTCTAGTGGGGAAACAGCATGTGGTGGAGTGGCCCTTGGAGTAGCCGAGAAGACTGTGTGGGGGAAGCACATGGAGCAAGTCAGAGGATGCTGGAAGGAAGGCCAGGACAGTAGGAACGAGCCAGGCTAGGGAAGCCCCAATGGCCAGGCTAAAAATGTTAGATTTCATGCTAAGAGCACTGGGAAGCCACTGAAGATATTTAGATCCCTGAAGTATGACAATGATCCAAAGGGGTTTTGGGGATTCCCCTTCTTCCAAGCCAGTAAGCATAAGCATAGCTGGGATGTGACACACTGTGAAAGTGGCTGACCCCCACATCCCACCCCGCCAGCCTCAACATAGAAGATGTGGGCCCATGAGGCAGCCTCCCAACCCCAAGCACTAGTCTCTCTCAGGCCTCCAGCAGACACAGGAAGTCAGGCTTCTCCCCATGAGCTCTCCAGCTTCATCTGAGCCCCGCCCACAATCCCGCAGAGCAGGCCTGGATTTTTCTCAAGCTCTAGGGCCCTGCCTGTCTGATGCGGCCCAGGGTTGGGATGGCAGCAGATTTGGACTGACACTGAACTGTGTTTACACCCTGGCTTTGCCATGTGTGATCTTCAGCAAACTTCTTTCAGCTTGAGTTTCCTATTAGAAAACAGATAATAATAGCACCCTACAGGCCAGCTCTGAATGTCAAATGAATAAACACATATGGAGAAGGTGGTGCCAAATAGATGCTCAGTCCATGCCACCTTGCTTTCCCTCCTTCAGGCTCTGAGCCTCCTGAGCTTCATCAATGCCTCTGCCATCTGAGCCTCCTTTCTCTTGCAGACCTGACTGGCAGTGGGGGCCAAGGGACTGTGGGCTGTCAGGAGGAAGCTCTCAGGTTGGCTCAGTCGGTTAAGTGGCCGACCCTTAATTTTGGCTCAGGTCGTGATCTCAGGGTCCTGGGATTGATGCCCCCCACCCCGGGGTCAGGCTTCCTTCCTTTGCCCCTTCTTCCCCCACCCCCTCATGAGCCTGCATGTGTGTGCAGGCTCTCTCTTTCCCTCTCTCTCAAATAAATAAATAAATCCAGAAAGAAAGAATGAAAGAAAGAAAGAAAGAAAAAGAAAGAAAGAATAGAAGGAAGAAAGAAAGGAAGGAAGGAAGAAAAGAAAGGAAACAGCCAGCCATTCTGTTCTCTCCCCTTCCTCCAGGAGGCCTGCCAGGGTAGGGGCACCTGAAACAGCACGTTGTGCCCCCACCTCTCCCCTCTGGTTCTCATGCCTGGATTTCCATGTTCTCCTCTTCCTTGGCATCAGGAAGTGATCTAGATGATTATTTAATCTTGAGGACTAACTGACTGAAAATGTTTAATCAGCTATGCCTCCCAAGGGCACGTTTACTCAATGGAGCAAACCGTCCTAAGGTCAAGTAAATGCTCGTGTGGACCCCAAAGGCTGTACGCTGGAAGGGCATTTGGGAGCAGGAAGGGGCAGAGGGCCACTAGGTCTCCTGAACTTGCCCTGGGTTGAGGATTTCCCACCCCCTTGAAAGTCTCTGTCTAGAGTCCTGTCTCCTCTCCTACATCCCCCGGCGGGGAGGCCCTGACACTGTGCCTCCAGGCTCCTCCCACAGGAGGAACAGCTGACCAGGTCCCAGCCACTGCCCTCCGAAACCTACAACCACCGTTTGCATCCAGGCATGTTCCCTTCGGGCCACCCCACCTCTACCCCGGAGCCTGTGGCCAAGCCCAGCAGAGACAGTGAGGCAGACCCATTCCTGGAGGACAGGTGACTCCTCTTTCAGCTGGCTTTGGCTCAAGGACTCCCTTGTGGCTTTGCCAAACCATCCAGACAACTTGGCAGTGCCACCCCTCCCCCAGCTCCCTTCTGCTTCACTAGAGTCAGATTTGCATTACTGTCTGACAGCTCTCCCTGCCTCCCCAACTCATCCCCCTCACCATGGCTTTCCTTCACTTGAGCATTTTTCCCTAACAAAATCCTTGCCTTCAATCTTGGGGGAGGCAGGCTAACACCCCATGAATCCCTTTGTCAGGAATACCCTGTTGATGCTAAGTTTAAACTCAACCATCTTTAAATACACCTTGGCCCCACTCTCTAGCACTGGGCGTGGCGAATGTGACATCTTCTAGAATCTCTGCAGGGGACCTCAGCCAAAAAACAGACAAAGGAGATGTTTCTCCAGTATGTTCAGACCTCACCAACCTTTGATAAATAACATTTCAGCAGCTTAGAAATGTTCATTCCTATAGCACACAACTCTCTAAAAGCCCAAAGAAAAACCTAGGCAAACATATTTTGGCCTATGTTACCTCATTTAAGATATGATATAAAGTATGATGGGAAATAAATAATTTGATGAGTGTGTGTGTCAAAACTATCATAAATAAGCATTATTTGAGAATAATTCCATGCTCCCAGTTCTGTGGTCCCTTCAGAGAGAATCAACAGGCTGAGTCTAGAAGCTGTCAGAAGGTCGACGTGGGTGTGGGGCAAGCTCTTCCAGGAAGGAAGTCAGAGATGTTCTAGGGGGCAGGGGCAGGCTTTGGGGGTTTGACTCTGGATACAGAGTTGTCAGCCCCGGCTGCTGTCTCTCCAGTTCCTGTGTTGTGTGGAGCAGCCCACGGACCTGTGGGTGACACGTGGCTCAAAGCCATCTCCACCTGAGTCCCCCAAAACCTCCAGCTCAAAGTGCTCCAGGTTGCCCCAGCTCACCACCTGGGTCTAGCATGCTAAGGGCCAGCCTCTTCTTGGTGCTATGACCCTTGAGGTCTGTTTTTTTTCCTAACATTCAGCTCTCAGATCCCTGGGAGCCAGAGTCAGCACCCAAAGGCTTAGCACCAGGACTCCTTTGGAGCAGCTCATAGTAGAGGGACAGTCAGGTGGGCAGGCCCGCACACACTGCAAAATCTCTCCCACTGTGTCTGGATTGGCACCTGCCGCCATTGACCTCCACCCTGCATTTCAGAAATATAGAGGAAACTTGACTATCACAAATGAGAATGGCATCTGGTCTCATGAGCTATGTTTTTTTCCTCCTTCCAGCTTTGTGCTGTAATTAATTGTCGGGTGAATCCTTGGATAGGGATGACATTCAGACCCGTTTAGACTAATGAATTGTTTGCAAATGATAGAGTTGCATCTGGTTTAATGAGTGGATCCTGTCCTAAGAGACTCTGGCGATGGACGTTTGAGTCTCCAGCAAGGAGACAGGTGCTGACAGCCTTCTCTTTCTGTTTTCGCTTTTGCTCCTGGAGGCTTCTTGGTCCTGTGCCAAAGCTCAGGAAGCTTAAGGATGAAGTCAGGCATCGGGTAATTGTCGGGAAAGTCTGCCTTCCAGTTACCACCCTTGCACTTAGGGCTCGAGGGAATCCTAGGAAAAAGCACTCCCTCTCTCTCCTGAAGCAACCCCGGCCCGCAGACAGGCAATGCGCTGTCTGTGCATCTAAATGTTGAGATTCCGTCAAGAACTTAAGTGCAAGAACCTATTACTACTTTATGAAATAGGACTGACCTAAAATGTTGCATATAAATCTGATTGTGTTCAGGGGGAGAAATGGGCAGATTCAGTTAAATTGGATTTTATATGTATTAGAGGCTCTGCGTGTTTGGGAGGACCCGACAATGACGCTCCGAAGAGGGGAATCTTTGGGAGGGAAAATAACCAACCCCCAAAATCCTGCTTGGTTCACTTGTTCACTCAGAGTGCACTTGACATCGTGCCAGTGGCCAGTGACACCGAGACAAGTAAGTCACCCACTGTATTTTTTTGAGACAGGGAATGTTTCAGGACCCAGCGGAGCCTGCATCCCAGGATACCTACATTTATACTAGGCACAGGCATCGGTGAGGATGGTCCAGGGCTCAGCCCTCAAGCTGGATGGGCTGGATCCCCTGCCAGGTACGGGCACACTACCAAGTCCTAGAACTATCTGTGCTTGCTCCCTCCCGAGGTCCCACCGAGTCATGTCCCTCTCCTTCTGCTGACATCACCTTGCCATTATGATAACGATGACATAAAAAACATATGGAGGAAGTGTATCAGGGTGGCTTTGATGGAAGAGAGGAGACCACTGTGCCGTATTGAGTGGAAAATTATTCCAAGCACAGGGGGTGGGAAGAGCTTGCCTTCTTTTCAAAGGCATCATCTTTTCTTTCATCCCCAGAAGAGGCTTGTCTCCGCCTTCCTCACCTGCCTCCTCGCCCCACCACCTCTCCGCTGCTTATCCCTGCAGCCTCCAACCTGTGGCTCCAGGAAAATGAAGTTTCTCAGGTCAATTGTCCATGGCCGTGGAGAAAGCCCATGAAAGTGAGGCTTTCTCTGAATTACAGCCGGCGCAGGGGCAGGAGGCTTCGGACAGCGTGGCGGCCGCCCCCCACGCACCAGAGATGGCTGTGTTAAGCTGTAACAACAGTGCCCCACGCCACCAGGCAGCAAATGGATTTCGGTTCGCTTTAATTTCCAAGGACCAGCCATGCCTAGGCCACATGCATCAGCAGGAGACGATTCTGCAGCATGAACGGCTTGCCTTAATGGGTGCCTCCCTGCTTATCACACCTCAGCCTGATTGAATTGTTATATAAAGAGAAATGTTTTTGCCATAAATATCTGCTGGGAATTCCAATCAGGTTCCAGGGCCACCATTGCTGAGTCATGATTCTTTTCTTCTCAATTAATGAAGCTTTCAGAGGCACTGGCAGGGGTAGGCTTTGGGGAGAACAGCAGATTGGTTTCAGGAGCCCGAAGAGGAGGGAAGGATAGAAATGTAAATACAGGCGATTGGGCAAGAGGTTTTCAGGCTTCGCTGGGAGTCTGGGAACAAGTCAGAGGTCCCAGATCTTTCCAGGCCCTGATTCCAGGTCTGTGAGTGATCTTCCTTCTCTGTGCTGGGAACAGATAACAAAGGACATGAGCCATGGTGGGAACCCTACTTGGCTTGCTCTGTGTCCTCTCTAGGCTTGTCCCACACTGGCTAAGCCAGATGTGGTGTGCCCAGAAAGAAGCAAGAGGACCAGGGTAAGGGAGCATGGTGCCGTGTGCTTACAGGATTTCAAGACCTCCATAAGCGTGTGTTAAGTGTTTTCCATGCTGTCAGTCACTCTACTGTACTTAATCCTCACAGGGACCCAGTGAGGTGGGCGTCATGATCTTCATCTTATAGGTGTGCAAAGGGAGGCAATGAAGGGGTGAAATTAGCTGACCAGTGCCCACTTGCCCCACTGGTCTTCCACTAGATACTGCCCAGCTACCCATGAACACCTGCCACTCAAGTGTGTGTTGAGTATGTTATGAGGTATTGGAAACTGAAAGTAATTCATTAGATGTGGTTCTTGCCTCTGAGGAATTGGTAATACAGTCGAGGGCCAGAAAAACACGCCTGCAAAATGGCTTGAAAACAATTAAAAAGGATAAATGTAAATAGTCAAGCAAACAAACCAAAAAAAAAAAAAAGAAATGATATGCATAGGCTAGCATCTCTGATCTCAGAAAGCAAAAAGTCATGCTCTTCTCTAACTCTGGGCCTTAATCATCAAGTATGAAAAGGCTGTGGTTGGCGCTATGGCAGGGGAAGGGGGTTTGCACTGACTTTGTGATCAGAATGATTGTGCAGCTAATCCAGGGTGGCTTCCTGGGGTGGTGTCTTGTTAAGCCCTAAACACTGCAGGACATGGATGGGAGTAGGAGAGGGGAGGGTAAGCTCACAGTCAACTCCCTTTAGCCTTTCCCAGGAGCCAAGGGAAACCGGGCCTACTGACAGGCGATGGCCCATGCCTGGCCTGATGGAGGCTCCTCGGACAGCGCTGACAACAAGGCTTCAGAAGGAGGGGAAGGGACCCCACCTAACTGCTCACTGGCTGTGACTGGATGTCAGGTTGACGCATGTTGTGTTCTGGTCACGTACAATAGAAGCTGAGCATTTTGACTCAGTATGAAATGTTCTGTGCCTTCCGAGGGGAAGAAGGAGACATGAATAAACTTTCCAAGAAACCAATTAACCCAGAGACAGTTCATACTGTCATCCTCATCCAGACAGAAGGCAATATTGGACACACAGTTCAGAGAGAGCCCATCAGGACACAAAGTAGACCAGTTTAATCATCTTTCTCTGGCAGATAATGAAGCTGTTTCATTTTATTTTGTTTTATATCACGTTGGGCTTCCCAGGTCCAGTGAGTAAAGGGCTGGCATCTTGCCAAAGGGTGGGGGGAGAGAGAATATGAATGAGAGAACTGGTTTCTAGAAGCATAGAAGCGACTTCTCCCCCAACCTGGCCTTCATCCATCATCATGGTATAAAAAGTCTATGGTGAGGAATTTGTTGTGGGAAAGGAAGGTAGGATTAGGTTGACACAATCCTCAAGGAGAACCTTGGGCTGAAGAGCAGCCCGTGGCCTTGCTCCCAATCGGCAATAAGGCGGTGACTTTCTTTCCTGCTGAATTGCCTCTTCACTGGACACAGGGTCCCCTTGGATGTCCTGACTTAACCGTGGAAGCCATTGTACACTGTGGGAGGTCACAGTCTCCTGCTAGGGAAGGCCAGTGACTCTGTCCTCAGGAAGGCCCCAAGATCCGCTCACTTCCCGGGCCCTCAAGCTGCATGGCCTCAGGCAACCATTGTCCACCTTGCTGATCACAAACCCTGCCACGGAGCCCAGCCGGGAACACTGTCACATCACAGTGCCTCTGCAACCCCGTAGCTCTAAGCCTCAGTTTCATTACCGGAAAGCTGGGACATAGAAATCTCTCAGTTGCTGGGAGGCTCCCGTGAGATAGGGAGCTCACCGTACTGGGCAAGGGGCCCACGGCCAACCAACGCATCCGCAGGATTGGCTAGGTGTTTAGGTAATGACCGTGATTGTGCCCAGCAACACCTGCTTCCCAACTACATCCCCTGCCTGTGGATTCCCTGATGCCAGTGCCAGACTGACCCCCCGAACCCCCTCTTGTGTCCTTGTGCTTGAGGAGCCACAGCCCCTACCGAATGCCTGTGAAGTCAAGTCCAAACTGCCAGTGTGGTCCCTTGCACTGTGCCCCCTCCCCCCAATCCCTGGCAGCCACATGGTCAAGGCCGTTGTGCGTACAGCTGGCTTGTTTACTGCTCTTCTTTCACACCAGCCTCTTCTGGAGAGTTAAAAAAGGAAAGCAATTAATGCAGTAGGCACTCCATCTGTACTGAATATGTTGATAATGATAATGAGAAAAATCAGTAACATCCCTACCAGATTTCACATTTAATAGTATATTGGCACACACGTGTATTCATGAAGATACGTATATACCCAGAGAGCTGTATAAAATGTCATACCTAGTTGAAAGGATGGGTCACGTTAACATTTCCTGAGCATCTGTCTGGCACCTGTTACAGGACCAGGTATAAATAAATAAGTAGAAGGACATCAGGCTTCGTGGCAGGTCCAGGTGTTTCGGGGTCAGCCCTTTCTCCCAGTACCGCACATTGTTTTCCACGCATGAAACCACTGGTCCCATGGGTTGGGCTCGCCCTGCTTGCCCACACAAAACACAGATGCCAGGACAAACATGGTTGCACATGGAGGCCCAGGTGCACAGGGTTAATGTGGCGTAAATGACTCCACAGAGCTGTGGAGGTTCCGTGTGGCCTGTCCTATCGCACTGGATCACAATTCCTTTAAACTTCACATCTATTGCCCTTCACAGGCCACCAGGCAGTTTGTCATGAAACACACAGTTGCTCTGTGTTTGCCCTGATTCCTTGGCCCTTGTTCGCATTGTGGCCATTGGGCCATGCTCTCCTCGGGTCAGACCCCCCCTTGTCTTCCTTTTGTAATCTCCCCGCCAGATCCCTGGCTCTTTCATCCTGGCATCTCCAGTGGTTTGGGTCAGGATGAGCTAGGCTTGGCATTCACAGGTTCTGCTCCCCCTACCCCATCCCAACCCGCAGCGCTGGTTGAGGATGGTAGCTGTCAGGGATAAGGGCAGTTTGCCTAGTAGTCCATGGGGCATCCAACCTTGGGCCAAGAGGAAACTACGGCGGGATGACCCTTCATGCAACACTTCTCTACTCCTAGGTGGCTCACCGGTGTGAGGCATGGGGGAGTAAGCCTGTAGCCCTAGCACTTGTGTGCAGGGTTGGGGGGG
>RCUC01076465.1:0-19108 GCA_003697995.1 Taxidea taxus jeffersonii
CAACCTTTTTATTTTTAATTTTTTTGTTATTTCCTACTTAATTGATTTCTACTTTATTATTTCTTTCCTTCTACTTATATAGGGTTTAATTTGCTTTTCTCCCCCTACCTTTGTATGTTGGAAGTTTAGATGATTGATTTTAATACTTTTATTCTTTCTTCTAAATGTTGCATTTTATGATGAAAGTTATCGAGTTCTCCCTAAATTGCTTTACCTGCATCCCACAGATTTTGGTATTTTGTATTTTCATTCAGCTAAAAATATTTTCTAACTTCTCTAGTGATTTCTTTTCAAATTTTATTGACTTCTCCTCATCCTCTGGTAATTCTCTCTTCCTCCTCCTCCTTTTCAGTAGCTGCTGTACAGGTTAAAATATGTATTCAACTTACCACACTCTGCCATGAATTAGTACTAAAACATCTCAATATAATGTACCATCCTCACTACAGTATGCTTCTACTTGTCCCCCGTTTTTCTACAGCCTCCATACATTTAATTCTGCTTTTTTGTAAAACCCACAAGACATCGTAATTATTTCTGTTTTAAAGGTTAATTATCCTTTAAAGAAAAGCTAAATAAGTTGAAATATATATCTTTTCACATTTTTACCATTTCCAGTGTTTTTTATTTCTTTGTGTAGATTTGATTTTTATGTCTAGTGTCATTTCCTTAAGGCTGAAGTACTTCCTTTACAAATATGCTGGGAATTCTTTAGCATATATTTTTCTGGAAAAGTCTTTATTTTTTCTGGAAAAGTCTTTATTTCGCCATTATTGGTGAAAGATATTTTCACTGCATATAAAATTCTAGTTGACAGCTTTTTTTTCTCTCAGCACATTAAAGGTGTGGTCAGAGTTGTCTTCTGGATTTCGTAGTTTCTAATGAGAATTCTTATCTTCATTCTTCCATGCATAAGGTACCATCATTTCTCAGCCTTCTTTTTTTTTTTTTAATTTGTCAGAGAGAAGGAGAGAGAGAGAGAGAGAGAGCACACAAGCAGGCAGGGAGGCAGAAAGAGAAGCAGGCTCCCTGCCAAGCAAGGAGACCATGCGGGACTTGATCCCAGGACTCTGGGATCATGACCCGCGCCGAAGGCAGCGGCTTAACCCACTGAGCTACCCAGGCACCCCTCTCAGGCTGCTTTTAAAGTTTTTCCTTTATCACTGGTTTTCAACAATTTGATAACAATATGTCCAAATGTGGGGGTTTTTGTATTTATTCTGCTTGGATTTTTAAATTTTATTATTATTATTCTTGAATCTGTCAGTTAATATTTTTCATCAAATTTGGAACATTTTTAGCCATTACCCTTCAAATAATTATTCTTGTCTGTCTTCCCTCTTCTCTCCTTCTATAACATCATTTGAATGTTAGATCACAGGTCACCAAGACTGTTTGTTTCAGTTTTTTTAAGTAGACTTTATTTTTTTTTCTTGGACTTTATTCTTGAGGACAGTATTAAGTTTATAGAAAATTGAGCAGATAGTACAGAGAGTTTTCATATACCTGCTGCCCTCTTACAGTTGTCCCTATTATTAACACATTGCATTAATGTAGTAATAAATACCATTACAAAATTGTGTATAGGTGTGAGAATATATGTATAACTTTCCTTTTCTCCAGTTTCTCTATATGCTTTATTCCTCTGATAGCTGCTTTTCTGTGTTATAATTAGAGGATAAGATAATATATAGGTTTGGTCACCTTACAAATTTAATACAGATTTCACTCTTGATGTTTTCCATGTAGAAATGTTATATAAACATGCATAGAAGAGTTTGTTCCATTAATACTAACATAGCTCATCTTTTTTTATATGTTTGTTCTTTAAAAGTATTTGATTTTCTTTTTTACTCAAAATTACCTAACATATGTACATGTACATACATGTTTCTTATGACAGATTTATCGTGCTTTCATTCTCAGAAATTGTATTATTTTTGAGCCATTGGCATCACTTGCCAAATTCAGGCTTTGTTTTTATCCTTTCCAGGCCCAGCTTCAAAGGGAAAAAGAACAAGATCATAGGAAGCTGCAAGCAAAACTTGAAAAGCTTGATGTCTTAGAAAAAGAATGTTTTAAACTTACAACCACTCAGAAAACTGCTGAGGTAAGCTTCCACTTATTTCTTTGAAGTGATGATGCCAGGAATAAATCTTTAGTGTTAAGCAAGTATTAAGCCCTATATGTGAATATACAGTAAATCTGACTTATAAAACTTCTTTAACAGCTTTTAATAATCCACATATGAATTTCTGCCTGTGGAGATAAAAAGTTAATCTATTCTGTCATGGCATGAATGAGCTTGCTTTTTGATGTAAAATTGTAATTTTGGCTTCTTTTGAAATGGCAGAACATTTTCATTTGTCAGATAATTTGCCTAAAGGGTATTGAAAAGATTGCCTTTCACCGCTTACAGTTAAATCTATCCTTGATCCCCCCCTGAAATGCCCTCTCCTATTTCAACCCACATTTTATCCATATCATAGGACTTTCTTCAGGTCCTCCTTCCTCTATGAAGCCTTCCTTGAGTTCTCCAAAACTCAGGGAGCTCTCCCTTTGAAATGGTAACTGTCCTCAAATTCTGAACCATAGAATGGATATAAGATGAAGTACTTATATGTGTAAGTGTATACATGGTCTGAGTCAAATTATACTCATTGTTTTGTTATTTCAGGTATGTTACTATTGTTTCCTTAAGTACAGTATAAGCCCTCAAGCAACAAGGAACATATATTATGTTTCTTTTTTTTTTCATCTTTTTTAATTGAGGTAAAATTGACAGAGCATTATATTAGTTTCAGATGTACAACGTAATGATTTGGTATTTGTATTTTTTAATATTTGTATATTTTATAAAATGATCACCACAGTAAGTCTAGTTAATATCCATCACCATATGTTGTTACACAATTTTTTTTAAGTTTTTATTTAAATTCCAGTTAGAGGGGGCACCTGGGTGGCTTAGTTCATTGAGTGTCCAACTCTTGGTTTCAGCTCAGGTAATGATCTCAGGGTCATGTGATTGAGCCCCATATTGGGCTCTGGCATTCAGTGGGGAGTTGGCTTGGAATTCTCTGTCTTTCTTTCTCTACCTCTCCCCCTGATCACACACTCTCTCTCTCTCAAGTAAATAAGTAAATCTTTGAAAAAAAAATTCCAGTTAACATACAGTGTAACATTAGTTTCAGGTATATAATAGAGTGAATCCGCAGTTCCATGCATCACCTGGTCTCATCACAACCAATATAGTCCTTAATCCCCATCACCTATTTAACTCATCCCCCCACCCACCTCCCTTATGGTAACCATCAGTTTGTTCTCTATGGTTAAGAGTCTGTTTCTTTTTTATTTTCTTTATTAAAGATTTTTATTTATTTATTTGACAGAGAGAGAGAGAGATCACAAGTAGGTAGAGAGACAGGCAGAGAAAGAGGGGAAGCAGGCTCCCTGCCGAGCAGAGAGCCCGATGTGGGACTCGATCCCAGGACCCTGAGATCATAACCTGAGCTGAAGGCAGAGGCTTAACCCACTGAGCCACTCAGGTACCCGTAAAGGGTCTGCTTCTTGATTTGTCTCTCATTTTCTCTTTTTTCCCCTTTGCTCACTTGTCTCTTAAATTCCAAATGTGAGTGAAATCATGTGGTATTTGTGTTGCTCTGACTGACTTATTTTGCTTAGCATTATACTCTCTAGTGAAATTTCAGCTCTTTCTGCCTTCAAAGTAAGGTTGGAAGTCACCTATCTACTTTTCTGTCTTGCAAAAATCATTGCCAACTTTTCTTATGTTACCTTGTGGTGTATTTGTCCTTTGGTATTTAAAACTTTCTCATTCCATCCATGTCATTGTAAATGGCAAGATTTCATTCTTTTTATGGCTGAGTTACAGTTCATTGAATAAATATATGTTTATATATGGCAATATATACACAAATCTTCTTTATCCCTTCATCAGTTGGTGGACGCTTGAGCTACTTCCATAGTTTGGCCATTGTAGGTAATGCTGCTATAAACATCAGGGTGCATGTATCCCTTTCAATTAGCATTTTTGTATCCTTTGGGTAAATACCTAGTAGTGTGATTGCTGGATGGTAGGGTACCTCTATTTTTGACTTTGAGGAACTTCTATACTGATTTCCACAGTGATTGCACCAGTTGGCATTCCCATCAACAGTGCACAAGGGGTCCCCTTTCTCATCATCCCATCCTTGCCAACACCTGTTGTTTCTTATGTTGTTGATTTTAGCCATTTTGACAGGTATGAGGTGATGGCTCATTGTAGTTTTGATTTGTATATCCCTGATGATCAGTGATGTTGAGCATCTTTTCATGTGTCTGTTGACCGTCAGGATGTCTTCTTCAGAAAGATGTCTATGTCTTCTACCCATGTTTTGGGGGTGTTGAGTTTTGTAAGTTCTTTATATTATTTTGGTTACTAACCCTTTATCAGATATGTCATTTGGAAATATCTTCTCCCATTCTGTAGGTTGCTTTTTAGTTTTATTGATTGTTTCCTTCACTGCAAAAACTTTTTATTTTGATGTAGTCCATATCTTATATTTCTGTGTCTTCCTATCCCTTCCCTCCATCAGTAGCTGCACCCTTAATAATATGCACACAGTAGACATTTATCGTGATTTGTCTATGTTTTGAATGAAACATTGAGGCCCAAGACTATGATCATTTGAACTTCTAGACCTTTAATACCCCTCAAAAGTTTATCATTATAGTTTTTTTTGCTAGAAATTAATAATGTCTTTGCATGTACATTCTTTGCTTTTCCTTTATTCTTCTTATATGTAATAGCAGGTAAGGAAGCATAGGAAGAAAGCCAAGAAAAATCATAGTATCTTTTGACATTTTTCTGACTTTCTGCTTTAATTTGCTCAACTACTAAGAATCAAGACTCAAAGACCCTATGTGGAAAAAAAACAAAGGCTATTTGGCTTTAGTTTTTATATAAGAATCTGATTTTTTGTTCTTTTGCAGGACAAGATTAAACATTTAGAGGAAAAACTTAAGGAAGAAGAACATCAGCGTAAGCTGTTTCAAGACAAAGCATCTGAAGTAAATAGAGCGTTATATCATTTATCATAATAAACCACATATGTTTCATTATACTTTGTTTTCATTATCTGTAGACTATATTTTAGACTATAATTTCTGCTTCCTAGCTTGTTAGTTTTGTCTCTTTTTGCTCTAATAATGATGATTATCAGTAACTCAACCATACTTCGATGCACTGCCAAAAGAAGTCTTGTACTCTTGAAATTCTCACACACACACACACACACACACACACATGTATATATACATATATATGTATGATAATTCCTGATATGATTGTTTTCAATTTGATTGATATATATGTGTTAATGCATTATTTTATAAGCAGAAAATGATTATAATTACCAATAGATGTAGTAGCTTTCACATACAAAAAATAGCATTTGAGGTTTTCTTTTTTCCTTTCTTTTCTCTTCTTTTATTTTTAAGATTTTATTTATTTGTTTCAGAGAGAGAGAGAGACCATGAGAGGGAGGAGGGTCAGAGGGAGAAGCAGACTCCCTGCTGAGCAGGGAGCCCGATGTGGGACTGGATCCCATGACTCTGGGATCATGACCTGAGCTGAAGGTAGATGCTTACTCAACTGAGCCACCAAGGCACCCTTGGGTTTTCTTTTTTTCCTCAAAAAGCACTTTTTTAAAAAAAAGACACTGTTTACTTATTTTAGAGCGAGAGCACTTGAGTTGTGAAAGGGGACAGAGACAGAGTCTTAAGTAGGCTTGGCGCTGAGCACAGAGCCTGACATGGTGCTTGATCTCATGACCCTGAGATCATGACCTAAGCCAGGCACTCAACCAGCTGAGCCACCCAGGCGCCCCAAGCATTTTTGTCTTCATAAACTGAGACTTGATTTCTTATTATAATGTTTTTGAAGAAGTTTGTTAAAAATCAGTTGTATAAAGCTTTTTCTCTAATATTGTAGCTTCAAACTGGACTTGAAATCAACAGAATTTTAATGTCTTCAGTATCAAATCCAAAACACTCTAAGGAGAAGAAGAAGTCTTTGAAGGTATGCAGATACTTTATTCTTATTTGCTAATGCTCATTTCTTTACTTTTTAGATATTTATACCTATCTAGTTCCAAAAAGAATTTGAAGAGATTTATAATAATTAATACATGGAATAGTACTTTGAAATGTGAATAAAAATAAGTTGAGTGGTTTTAGGTTTGAGGATAGAAAATTCCATAAAATCTAGTTAAAGTATCAGCAGTTGAGCACAAAACCTAGGTTGTTTGCTTGTTTTGTTAAGATTGTATTTGTTTATTTGTCAGAGAGAGAGAGCACAAGCATGGGAAGCAGCAGGCAGAGCAGGCAGAGGGAGAAGCAGGCTCCCTGCTGAGCAGGGAGCCCGATGCGGGACTTGATCCCAGGACCCTAAGCCGAAGGAAGATGCTTAATTGACCAAACCACCCAGGTGCCCCATACACCTGGTGTTTTTGAGTTTACTTGACAACCAAAGCAAAAAAGACCATGTGACAGTAGGTATATTTGTGAAATAACAATAAGCATTCCAATTTTTCTAGAAAGATAGACATTTTCCTAGTACTGAACTATTTTTTTCGATTTGTGCAACTTTATTGCTAGAAAAATTAAGTTACTAGCAGAGCTATTAGTTGATCACTGATCCATTGACAACTTGCATCATTTGCTCAGTGCTATATTAAACAGTGTATTAGAAGGTAGATTAACGGGGCATCTGGGTGGCTCAGTGGGTTAAAGCCTCTGCCTTCAGCTCAGATCATGATCCCAGGGTCCTGGGATTGAGCCCCGCATCGGGCTCTCTGCTCAGCAGGGAGCCTGGTTCCTCCTCTCTCTCTCTCTGCCTGCCTCTCTGCCTACTTGTGATCTCTGTCTGTCAAATAAATAAATAAAATATTTAAAAAAAAAAGAAGGTAGATTAACTATGAGCTCCGAGCCTCCTAATAATTTAAATTAAATGAAAATTAAAAAAATATTTGAGATTCTGTTTTGGAATGCAAAGAGTATTTGACTTCCAGTTTCCATTCTCTGTAGAACAAGAACATATCATTCCATTATTAACATGCATAAAATATATCATAGTTTCTGTTCTGTCGATGCTATAAATTAATACCAATTCTCTAGTCATAACAGTTATGAGCATAAAGTATATCATATAACTCAGATATCTCTCAGTGGAAGGCTAAAGAAAGAATGGATGCTTGAATAATGTTCTTATTCTGCTGTGACAACTGAGCATCCATCTCCAACCCCCCACTGATGATTTCTTCAGCATGTTAGAGCAGTGAGGAATGGTTTTCGTCTCATAACCAAGTTAGAGTGAAGACACCGGCCAAATAATACACATGCTCCATTTTTTAAAAAATTTTGAATCTTGGTGGTGGCTGGGTATCTCAGTCAGTTGAGTGTCACCTGATTTCATCTCAGGTCATGATCTCAGGGGCGTGGAATGGAGCCCCGTGTCAGGTTCAGCGCTTGGTACAATCTGCTTGAGGTTCTCCCTCTCCCTCTGCACAACTCCCCCAAAATAAGTAAATTTTTTTTTTTTTTAATTCTGAATCTTGGGCAACTCTTCTTTTATAAATACCTTGTAGTTTTTAAAAGCAGTTATTGTCTAAAGCTGGAAGAACTCAAGTCTTTGTCAGATGAGCGTGTGAATGAATGGAGGGAAATAAAAAATAAAATTTAAAAAGATGGAAGTCTGACAAGGATAAGCTGGATAAGAAAATCAAAAAAGGAACAGTAGTTTAAATTTTATTCCAGCTATAATGCAGGTTATTCTGACCTTATGGTAGCATCACATGACCTACTTCTGAGTCCATTTCCAAGATACTCTGTTGTACTTATCTCTGCCTGTTTTATAGATTCATGCAATCTCTGGGACTAGGGGGTCACCTAACAGTGAACAAATGGGTGGAAGAATTTTAGAAATAGTTAAAGCAGCACATCACTGTGGTCTTAGAACATTGAGACAAATACTACCATTATTGTTAATATTTGGCTGATAAATTCTTGTTGCAAATGCGACCTTAGGTGGTTTGAAGGAGTAGACTATAGGAAAACGAACTGTCAAAAAGAATATACCACCTTGATATGGGCTGTCATTAGGTGCCATGATTGAGGCTTGCTATTGAAAGGTATCATCCCCAGTTGGACCTGCCGAATATTATGCTAGAGGGTTATGGACCAAATCACTAAGTTCCTTATTAATCCGCTTCAGTGCCATAACCTGTGCCTTTCATCTGGCTCCTCACTGTCTCAGTGTGTGCTCAAAGGCTGCACAGGGAAGGATCGCCTCTTCATCTCACACCAGCTCTGCCAGACATAGGTAGAGGGACCAAGGCCTCCCTCAAGCTGCCCCTAGTACTAAACTCTTAAAGAAATATATTCTGCAATATTTTATAAAAGAGGCACTAAATGACACAACAGATGATAACAACACAATAGATCCTAGAAGCAGCTTTATATAACTTAAGGTCACCAGACCATATCTGTTAGAATAACAGTAATATTTATCTATCAGTTCAGATCTTGGGAACACAGAAACCCCTTAGATCAGAAAAGTAGTAATTATACACAGGTGGAAACTTAAGTACTATCAATAAATATGTGAAAAATCAGTGTCAATAACTCTGCAGATCCAAATAAATCCAAATCTAAGCAAGGTCTTTAAGAATTTATAAGTGGCATTGTTCTTAAGACTGAGAAGAAAAGATACCTATATATCTTGCTACTTCTTCTGATAAAGAGTGAAGATACTTACATACTCATTTGGTCCAGCTCATCCTGCCTTGCTGTCAGTGAGTAAGCTGTAGTATATCCATAATATGAAATATTACACAGAAATAAAAGGCATGTGTTGGTATTTGCTGGATCTTGTTGAAGGAGATTTGGATTCATTTCGGTTTTTGACTATCACAAATAAAGCTGTTATGAACATTTGTGTGTAGGTTTTTGTGTGAACATTGGTTTTCATTTTCTGGGTTAAATGTCCAAGAGTATAATTGCAGAATCATCATATACGCTTACCATATAAGCACATATTTAGTTTTACAAGAAACTGTCAAATTATTTTTGAAAGTTTATATTATTTTGTATTCCAACAAACCATGCATGAGCGATCTGGCTTCTCTACATCTTTGCCAGCATTTGGTATTGTCACTGTTCTTTATTTTGGCCGTTCTGATAGGTATATGGCGATATTTCATTGCAACCTGCATTTTCCTAATGGCTAATGATGTTGCAGATCTTTTTGTGTATTTATTGGCATCTCTGTGACCTCTTCAGTGAAATGCCTATCCACATTTTTTGCTTATTTTCTAATCAGATTGTTTCCTGTTGAATTTTGAGACTTTGTTATATCATAAATGTCTTTTAAAACAATTTTTGTTTACTTTTTTGTCAATATTTAGAAAACTAAATGTTTAAAGGGAGGACCACCTCAGCAAACTTATTCAAAGTTTGGATCACTGCCTATTGTGGCTGAGAAGGTGAGAAGGGAAAAATGAAGATACTTGTTCAGACCCACTCCTGCTTTGTTGTAAGTGCTATTTAAATGCCACGAGTCATTTGAAATTGTTCTTAGTTATTTCTTTCCCCTAAAGTTTGCCAGTGCGAGCTGTTCTGTGAATTCAAGTATGCAAAGCCTCCTGCAATTGATGCAACATTATGGGCCACATACCTGTCAGAAACTTCCTGAAGTTACTGAGCCTCCATGTCTCTACAAGCCTCCTAGAACAACTTCCCAGGGTAAAGCTGAACCTTCTGATTCAAAAATTTCCATTTCTATTGGTGACAATTTGTCTGAACTTTTGATGGCAATGCAGGATGAGCTGGACCAAATGAGTATGTAAGTATTTCTATTCTTTATCAGAACTAGCAAGATATATAGGTATCTTTTTTCTTCTCAGTCTTAAGAACAATGCCACTTATGAATTCTTAAAGGCTTTGCTTAGATTTGGATTTATTTGGATCTGCAGAGTTGTTGTCACTGATTTTTTACTGTATTAATTGATAGTATTTAAGTTTCCACCTGTGTATAATTACTACTTTTCCGATCTAAGGAGTTTCTGTGTTGCCATGATCTGACCTGATAGAAAAATACTACTGTCATTCTAACAGATACAGTCTGGTGACCTTAAATTATAACCCACAAATGCTTTTATAAGAAAGATTCTCCTTTTGTTTTTTTATAATCTTTTTAATTAAGTGAGATTTCATTAGACAAATAGGAAAGCAATTCCTTGTTTTAAACTCTGGCTGGTCTGCATTTTAAGTTTGAAGCATCCATAGTAAATAAGATTCTGAGTGGGATACATATTTTAGGCCCCTACTTTAAATATATATTCAACAAGAATTCCAGGAAATATGAGATTTGGGTAGCTAACTAGTTGAACTAAGATGTCTGTAGAAGATACAGCTGGTTCTCTTGACAGTATTCCTTTAAGTGGGCTATCACCAAATCTAGAGATTTCTTGGGCAAATATTTTTATAGCTGCAGTTCTTCCCAAACACCCTATATTAAGAATTCCAAAGTTAGAACTAAAGAGAGTCCTTTAATGCTTTTAGCTAAGGACATCTAAATATTTTATTACATTTAGCTATGAACATCAAGAATTCAGACTTTATTTTAAGGTTCCTTAAGACCCTAAGTTTAAGATATTTCTAAATTTATCTAATCTCAAATCATAAGGGCCTTTTATATTTACCATAGATTTATTAGATAACTCTGTAAAAAGACTGTCTTTGAAAATTAATATTTAATGGACAAAATTTTATGGTTGAACAGAATACTGTTTAATTATATCAAAGACATACAGTATAAGGCGTAACAGTGCTTGATATTTGCTTTTCTTTCATAGGGAGCATGAAGAACTACTGAATCAAATGAAGGACACTGAAAGTCATTCAGTCTGTGAAGACATTGAATGTGAACTAGAGCATTTAGTCAAGAAAATGGAAATTAAAGAAGAACAGATTTCCAAACTGTTGAAGCATCAAGACAATGTAAGAAGGCTTTAGTAAAAGATTTTAATAAAAAGATACATCATGGAGGACATGGGGAGATGGAGAGGAAAAGGGAGTTGGGGGAAATTGCAGGAGCAGAGGAACCATGAGAGCCTATGGACTCTGAAAAACAATCTGAGGGTTTTGAAGGGGCAGGGGGTGGGAAGTTGGGTGAGCCTGGTGGTGGGTATTATGGAGGGCACGTATTGCATGAAGCACTGGGCGTGGTGCATAAACAATGAATTCTGGTACACTGAAAAGAAATTTAAAAAAATAAAAATTATTAAAAAAGAAAGATACATCTGGAGTCAGTGTTCTATTTCTGTATGATCCTTCAAATTTAAGGTCTGTATGTGTAGCTTAGTAAAAAGATGACAGGAGTCCCGTAGGCCTCTTACAGAGCCATCATCCCATTGGAATAACATTGCCTCCCACATAACTCTCCACGATAAAGTAAGAGGAACAAGAAAGTTTAGTTATGTATTCAAAAATGGCCTTGGGGGGCGCCTGGGTGGCTCAGTGGGTTAAAGCCTCTGCCTTTGGCACAGGTCATGATCCTAGGGTCCTGGGATCGAGCCCCGAATCAGGCTCTCTGCTCAGTGGGGAGCCTGCTTCTCACTCTCTCTCTGCCTGCCTCTCTGCCTACTTGTGATCTCTGTCAGTCGAATAAATAAATAAAATTTTTTTAAAAATGGCCTTGGGAAAATTGTGAGGTAGACTAAATTTGCTTTGCAGCTCTCCTGGTTACCCTTTTAACCATTCTTTCCCTGTATCTCTCTAAACCTAATGCCTTAATGAAGCCCTTTATGTTGACAGGTCTCTACTTCAGTACTATAGATAAACCTGGCTCCTCAAGTAGTACTCTAATGCTAAAACCACTATTTCTGCTTTCCCAGATCAAGTTATGCTGTGTTACATTCCCTGAGGACCTGTGCTTAGCTAGCTATAGTGTGATGTTAAGGGGGACTCTCTCCTTGAATTCTCTCCTTGAATTCTTAATAACTAAGATACATAACAGTTTTAATATTTTAACAGAAGAATCATGGAATATGGAATATTATAATCATGGAATATTATATTTTATCCTAAGACAGTGATTCCATAGGTTGGAATTTTAGCACTGTTAAGCTGTTGGAGCAGAAGGCAGAGTGAGTCTTTCCAGGAACCTTCAAATCACATCATGTAGCATGAATAATCAGCATTCATATACATTGGTGGTATATTAAGCTTACAAGAAAGCCCTCCTCACATTTATAGAAAAGTAATAAAGGATTCAGAATTTTACTGCCTTTATTCTCCTATGACCAATAAAGAGAAAAAGAGGAAATGAGACTTTTGAAGCAAATATTTTCACTTTACTGGCTTTTAAGGCTCTACTAAAGTAAAATTTTTTGTATGATTGTGTTAGGGTGAAGATTATTTAACTTATACACTTTCTTAGAATTGCATAGGATAAATTTGAAGAGAGTAGAAAATAGCCATATTTTTAATGCACATTAATTATATTTTGAAAAATATTATTTATGTTCTATTATAGCCGTGGCAGTATAAATTTTCAAGCATTTTATCATAATAAATTTAATCTCTGCAATTAAAATGGCCTTGGACAAATAGCAGGTTCTTAGCCAATGTCTGGATCAGCTCTGCAAAATTAGGCCTATGCATGAGTGAAACAGACTAAGTAATGGATTAGGCTTGGCAGAAATAAGTTTTGGCAAGTTGATAGGTTTTATTTTGTTTAATTCTGTCTACCCAACTGTTACCAAATACTACTGAATGAAACTTTTTTTTTTTGCACTGGCATTCATCAGTACTTTCAATTCAGGAATTTATATATAACACATTTGACTCTGTAAATCCAATGCTCATTCCTAGTACCAGATAGATCTTTGCTCTGCTTAATACCACCTGAAAGGTCCTTTTTCTCTTGTCTCTATTCTCTAGTTTTTACTCATTTTACTCTCCGCTTTTCTGAGTTCTTAATCTTCTCAGCCCACATTGATCTTATCCTACTTTAGTCTTCTCAAATAAACACTTTTTGTCCTACTCAGAGTTATCCCAGCCTAAATTATTTTCTAGTTGTTGTGTATATGCTTTTCTTTCAGTGATAAGAGCAATAAGCTTTTTGAGAGCAAGGATTGTTTTATTCATGATATTCTTACCTAACGAGCCCAGTGTTAGGCATATAACAGGTATTCAATAAATAAAGACCTAATGAAATTTTTAAATTTCATGTAATCTTTATAACATCATTCCATCTATTTTAGGGTATATTTTTAATATGTTTTTTTATTAAAATGTTAGATTTTCTTTTTCTTTCCAGGTCCGTAAACTGCAGCAAAAAGTTCAAAACTCAAAGATGAGTGAAGCTTCAGGGATTCAGCGGGAAGAGAGCAACCTTAAAGGATCAAAGACCATAAAAAATAGTCCCAGAAGATGTTTGCTAACTAACTCTCTTCAGAAGAACAGCAACTTTCATCCAGTACAAGTCCATAATCTTCAAATGAAATTGAGAAGAGATGATATCATGTGGGAACAGTAACACAATAGTAAAACTGTCACCTTAAATGAACTCTGTCAGTGAGATCTTGAATTGTCTAGAGTGGTTTTAATATACCTTTATGAAATTTTGAATTATGTTTCTAGTCCCTATGAAGTGTCAAGTTGTAGTATTTTTTAAATTAATGCCTAATGACCTTCTAAGAGTCACAAATAATAAATGACTGTGCTTTTTTTCTCTTACTGACTGAAATACCTAATCTGTCCATGTTTTAGACACATTGTTCACTTTGCAGATTTCTTAAGCTAAGTCAAAGAAATTATACTGGAGTGGTGATATTTAAAATTGAGTTAAATTTTGAGATAGAAGTACCATTCCACTTTTTCATTTAGTAGGCTTGTAACCTTAAGAACCAATGTAAAATGAACACAATAATGAAAGTCTTTTACCTTTCGTGATGCTTCCTCCCTATCTTATTTTAAAGCTAGGAAATACTGGTGTTATTTTTTTTTGGAAATGTAAGAGCTCTGTAAAGAGGCCTTTAGCCCAAGTTTTTAATGTGACAATTACAAATACAAACTTGTGGTTACTTAATTTTTAGATTACAGTAACCCAAGTACAGAAGCCTTTTTCTGCAATTCCTCTTCTCTTTTACAGATCTGGGGCTGCTTTTTAACACCAGTGACTTACCTTATTCCTTTATATCTAAAACTTTTGATGCATAGTCTTTGCCTTATATATAATCATCAGTATAAATTGAGAATATGAATTCCAGTACCCACTTTTATAGCAAAGTATAGGAAAAATAAATTGGACATTTAATTACCTATCCAATAAAAAACTCAGAGGAATATGATACATATTTTTAAATATTTTAAAATCAGTGATGTCCTAAGCAATTTCTTTGTATATATGTATGCTTTATAATAAATTTACACTTGTTGACCTATATTTTTAGAAACTTACGGAAACTAGTATGCTCTTTAGAACTTTTTTGGTTTTTCACTGAAATCCTTTGGAGCAACTAGAGAACTGAAGTCCTCAACTGAAGTAGAAATAGAAGACTGACAGAAAAGGCGTAATAGAAAGGAGGAACTCAGAAGCTAGGGTAGCAGTTTAAGAGATGGTGACTCCAAAAGGACAAGAGTTGGAGGTACATTTTATCTACAGCTGGGGGAATAATCAAGCTATAGGTATGAAAGAATTTTCAGGGCAAGATCTGGAAGAGCTAGGAAAAGCAATTATGTTAAAGACAGTCCTCCTAGGAAAATCCCTAACAGAATGTAGGAGATAAGGGGTAATTATGGAATTTCTGGTCAGGGACGAGGAAAACTGTGATTCGTTCTTATTGAGAGAAGAGGTGTTACATAAGAGGACCTTTCCAAACCCAAAGTGGGGAAATAACTGAAAATGGTAGATGAATACTTGGAATTATCCTTGAAAGTAAATTATGATAGAGATGAAAGATTCTCTCTGGATGAAGTACTGCATGTGTCCTTCACCCAGTCTTATTCCCTCTCCCTCTACAGCTTCTTCAGCCCCAGAGATGTTGCACAGAGCGCTTCATCTACATTCATTTTCATCACCTTACCTACTTTTCAACTTTGCCTTTCCTCCTCAAGAATGTGAGTGCTATAGTTTCAACTTAGCAGAAACCTCACCAGAACCGTAATGCAGCCTGATACCCTTCTGTGCCTTTGATCTCTATGCATTTAGGAAGGTGGCTGGCTACATTTAGTTATCAGTAGTGAAGTCATTACTTGCAATACTTGTTGTATTGCTAAAACAAAAACAGTCATTTTAGGAACGCTTGAATATTTCAGTTAAGCACTGAGAGTATTCTTGGAAAATCGGTGTAGTGTAGGAGAAAAACCAGAAGACTTCAGAATTAGGAGACTTGGGTTCAGATTGTGACTCCAGGCTTTTAGTAGCTTGGACAATCAAATAACTTTGGAGCCTCCATTTCTTATTTGTTAAGTAGGGATTATATTGTTACCTACCTCACGGGACTGTTGCGAGGAATAAATGAAATAACATGTCAAAGCCCCTAGCAGAAGGGTTGGCGCTGAGTAAAAATTCAATAAATATTAAATCTGACTGCCCTCCCCCACTAAAACTGGTCAGAGAACCTTGAGTTTGCATGGCTTAAAGCCTGAAAGCAGGAAGCGAAATGTATTCTTTGTAAAAGTGGAAATATTCTAATTACTTGGATTTGGTTTTTTGGATTGTTGTTTTGTTTGTTGGTTGTTTTTTGTTGTTGTTGTTTTGCCTGTTTGTCTGGGAGGAAGTTATTTTGGCTTATTCCCTAGCTCAGGTTTCTCTTGAGAGGCGGGGAAAGAATATGGTCTTACCATGGTGCAGAAATACACAATCACACACAGCCACTTGGTTTGGAGTCTGTTTTGGTTGTCGGGTAACAGTTATTATGGAGAGACACTAAAAAATTGTCTCTTGTTGCTCCATCACAGCTACTGAACTAAAAACGTGTCCTGCTCTCAGACTGCTGCTTGCCAGAGCCTTTGACTCCTCAGGGGGTGGAGCAAATGATTTCCTTCCTGGACAGGGGCAATCTGTGGTCAGTGTTCCAGAGTTGCTGTAGCAACCCCGCAGCTGTGCTCTGCCTAGCAGAAACTCGGTAGGATATCATTGATTTTGCTCACTTCAGTGAAAAACAGGTTTGTTTGTTTTTTATTTAATCAGAAATGGAAAAAAAAATGAAATTGGAATTTTCTAGGCAGGACAGGTCTCAGCTTTGATGAAACTGAAACTAGAAAGTTTGAGTGTTTAACCTAGCAGGTATTATGAGTACTCTAATCGTAGAAACAGCAGTTGGAATCTTGAGTTAACTGTACCTGTGTGGCTCGTTGGCAACCTAGCCCATTTTTATAACGTTGTGTAGCTGAGGATAGGAGGGTTGGAGGGAAATGTTCAGTTTTCAGCAGAATAAGATTAAAGGAGATACTTAAAGTAGTGAGCTTTAGCAAGTGGTGATGGTGTACTGAAAAGTTTTTGAGATTTTTAGAGATACTTTTTCCTCTAAAAATACAATTTGAACTCTAAAGGAGTAATCTTAATCTGTGATAAGACATCAAAAAATTAAATTAAAATTTGACTTGCAGTGTGATGAGACTCAAACTAAGAGGAAAAGTCTGGTTGGTTATGCACAATGAAAGGAGTGCTCATTATGGCCAAAAATGTACCAGCTGCTATTGTTGGTGTAGAGTAAATAGTGAAACTCCTAATGGGGTTTCCTGGAACTCTATTCAGCTGTAACTAAAGCTGTATGTACTGAGAACATTTAATTGTATGTGAAGTTTAGATAAGTTCAAGCTGACTCCCAGAATGTATAACAAGACCTCTCTACGGAATAATAGCATCTGTGAGGGGGGAAAAAACAAAACAAAACAAACAAAAACTCCATATGGGCGCCATGGCACCTTTTGATTAAAATGAAGTGAGGATAAATAAAAATAAAATTGACTGCCATCAATGTAAAAGTAGATTTATTTCTTGGTAACTAAATAGATCTTGCCAATGCTTCAACCTTTTTCTTCATAATCTATAAACTTACGTTCATGTAACTTTTCTCCTTTAATTCCTTTTTTATATTTTGTTATAGAAGGAGAATTAGTCATAACAAAATTGTAAAGTTTAAAGTTTTACAATACTGTCTCGGGCAGAGTTTGTTTTTATTGTATTTGTGAATTAGTCATTTAAAGAATAAAGTGGATTTTTTCCCCTGGTGGGCTGTTTGGGAATGTTGTGCTTGTTGATACAGAGTCATTGATTTCTCATTTGGTACTAGATCTCACTAGGTGCTATAGGCATTCATTGGATTTACAATTAACACACACACCCCCAAATTTATTTTTTGTTATATACTCGTGGTCCACTGGGTACCTGTGTGCATTAACACTTTCAGCAGAACATAACAGAGAAGCAAATTTATCTCTTGTTACCTTATGCTCTGAGGCTGCTTTGTGACAATCTAAGTTCAGCAGTCTACCATGTTAATGACCCGTTCAGTGGTCTACAATGTTAGGAGACTGGACCCAGTGTGGTTAGAGAAGGGATGTTAGGAATTAAGAATTATCTGTCAAAAAATATATATATATAAAAAGTTCTGTGTAATAATCAGCTTTCTAGGTGATTATCTTTTAAGTAAGGGTAAAGTTGTCCTTCTTACTCTCTGCCTGGGTTTCTCCTCTGATAGATACTGCTTATCTATCTTTCCCTCATTCTTCAGGTCTCAATGTACTGCTTCCTCAAGGAAGTCCTCTTTAAGTATCCCCTTCATACTCCTCTCTCATCTCCCAGATCTGGCTTCACTGCCACTTACAGGTATTTCTCCTATCTTTGCACCTCAAACACTCTCTTGTTACCACTTGTTTGTCTTTCCCATAGACTGAAAGTTCCCTAAGGGCAAGATCCTTTCTTGCTCATCACTGTAGCCCAGCACCCACATAATACTAGCCTATAAGTAGTAGCCCTCTCAATAAATATTTAATAATTACATGTCATGAAATTGTGTTAACCGTCTTTGGTGGTCTCATCTGAGTAAGCATATCGGGGCACGTACAGCTGTTTTAGGCACCAGTTCGATTGTGCTACTGTTGGATCTTTCAAGGATATGTGACCAAATTTTACATAATCCCTGGTTAAAATATGCCAGTATTTTATTGTTTGTTTGTTTGTGTGGGGATAAAGACAAAAGGCAGTCAGGATGATGCTTCCTTTGATTTTATGATGCCAAGAGGAAGAGGTTAGAGAGCCAAGGTAGTTAGTTCTTTATTTGTATATTGGTATGTTAGACTTGTTCAGTCAGCAAGTATTTCCTGATCTCTAATCAGGTATTTGCTGATCTCCAAGATATTGTGCTAGATGCTATGGGAGATTCAAAGCCAAATTATGCATGGATTCTCTCTTCAAGTTGCCCATAGTATGAAAAGAGGAAACAAATATAACAGAAGGAAGAAAACAGTAGGTGACATAGAAGTATAATGATCATTCCAGAGAAGATGCTTAAATATTTGGCTACTAAATTTTTATTCATCATCTGTTGATAGGTAAAGTTGAACCTATTTGTATTTCTTCATTCTCTTCATTCTCTTTCTTCATATATATTGCTTTTTCACCTGGTGGTTGTATTGGTCTAGGATTCTTAATTCTTATTGACTGAAGATACTAGTTCGCTTAGCATAAATTTCAAACAAGTGCTGTCCACATAACCATGTATCAAAGTATGAGTAGAAAAAATGGGTATGAAACACCTAAGTAAAATGGGAAGGGAGTAGAGAATGAAGAGGATTAAAAAAAAAAATCAAGTAATAATGACTTAGACTAAAACAGAAAAATACTTTTACAGAAAAGTTGTATTCTAGAGACCAATTATTGGCCTGTACGGAATTATGTAAATGATCACCACTCACTTTTCTTATGAATTTAAGCCACTCAATTTCCTCACACTTCAGCTTCCTCATTGGTTGGACTAAGTCAGTGTTTTTCAAACTGCAGGTCATACTGTGACTGTGAAATCCATTTAGTGGATCTCTA
>RCUC01076476.1:0-15531 GCA_003697995.1 Taxidea taxus jeffersonii
GGAGGAAAAGGTAACACAGGAACTTATAATTTAGAATAACACTTAGAATTACATTTAGAATTAGAATAACATTCAGAATTAGTTCATACTAATTATGATACAAGATAGAATATGAGAGAAATCCACACTAGTCAAGGGATTGCAAGTGATATAAGATCATGCTTGGTAGAAATTCTTCACATGGTTGCAGAAATGGTTGCAATGGATCCAAGAGGGACAATGAATTAAAATTAGCCTACATGACTCAGTATTCCCAAAGTTACTTCCTAAGGATCTGAACTCTGAAATAAGTACCGATTATTATTCTAAACAACAGAGTAATAACGTCTTCTTGCCTACTAGGGCTTTATTCTTCAATAACTAGAGTGATAATATTCATCATGTAAGATTCTGCTCAAATGGAATAATCTGTAATGAAGTCTCTCTTTTTGACTTATCAAATTCCATATGCAAAAGTAATCATTTCCTCTTTTCTCAAAGTTTTGCCTATTGTTCTAGTAGTTTCAGTGAGTATCATTTTAGCTGTCTTCCTCCTTTATAACACCATGAATTCTTGGAGCATCATGTCACTTTACTTTTAGTGACTAAAAATAAAAGGAAATCAGTAAATGACAGTTAAAAGAATAAGAAGGAATGAAGGAATGAATAAATTGACCAATGAACTAAATAATGAAACTGTCCTGAGATCTCAGACATACAAGCAAAAACAGTAGGTCAATGCAACGTTGGTATAATAAATTTACCCATAGTATAAACACTTTAAACCTCAAAAATCACATAGCCCATATATATGTTGATATCGAGCTATCACACCGCAGAACAGTATGAAAGCTTCTTAGCATCACTGACACAGTTCTTTCCTCCAAATCACTAAAGTCCATTTTCCTTATCCTCCAATCCAGAAATGTCACCATTGAAATTTAACAGCTTTTTTTTTAAAGTTTAGTACCTTGTCTACCCAGTTCTATTCAAAGAGAAAGAATATAGGTCTTAGCAGTGCCTCCTCCAAATTGTCAATGCACTGAATTGCTTAAATAGCCAGTGAACAAGACTGCAAGACTGTGTTGTTTTAACACTAGTCTGATATTACACTTCTCAGTGTTATCACAGCCAAGTTTACATAAATTTATGAATATTCATTTATGGTTTAATTGTAAGATAAATTTTCTCAGCAACGAGGTTTCCAGGTTTTTTGTATGAGGTCAGGAAAATCCTGGACATCTTCCAGGATACAAATATTTCCAGTTTTACAAATAGCATCCTCACCTAAATGGGGGTCCTGATTCCTCCCAGGAGTCTCATAAAGCATATTCTATGTCTTTATGACTCTTCTGTGCACCTAAAAATACAGATGGTCTTTTGCAATTTTTATGCACTGAAGGAGTTCAGTCTCTTTACTATCTTTATACTGAACCCTATGAAGAGTCACAATGCCCACCTATATGGTCATTATTCAAAGCAGTGTACAATTTCACCAAAGAAAAGGTATGTGCCAGATTCAGGAAATTGGTTAAGGAAATATAATGCTTGATCATAGTAAATTACACAGCAATTCATTTATTTTGCATATCATTATGACCTTCAAAACAGCACAATTTGTATTTTACTTATAATTTTTATCTTCTAATTCTTGACATGGTTGCTTTGCAAAGTTTACATCTCATAACTAGCCTTAATTGAATTCATTTTTTTGTTAGTGAGCTTATATTTCTCCAAATGGTTTGAGTCACTTTGAATGTTGGTAGTATCTGTTTTTAAATAAATGCTTCCTAAAAAGGTGTTAAATATGTTGCTCACCTCATCCATAAGGAAACTGGATTGATCTAACCAAGATACTTGTTTTATTTACTAATTCATTTCCTTAGTCATTCATTTATTCAAAGTGTGTCTATTGAACATGTCGTATGTGTCATACACTATGGTAGGTGCTAAAAATAAAGATGTAACAAATAGTACACCTAAGATGAAGAGAAAGGTGAATGTACTATTAGAGTAGCCTAAGTACTATGACAGAGGTAATGCAATAACTTTCTCAGAGAAAGTAACACATAAGCTAAGGATTGGAGGAAAATTAGAAAGGAGTATTATATGTTAACACATTTGGAGTCAGAAACCCTGACTTCTAAGACAAACTCAGTATATAACAATTGCAGACCTTGTCCTTTCAATAGCTTTAACTATAAGGGCAATGGACAGATTGGTCAGATGACAGCAGCACAAATCACAATGGTCACTTTCTCAGAGCCCCTGCCACCAAGGATTATCAGTGTTACCAATCCAAGTGGTGCTACAGCATCTAGCCAAGTGACTAACACTATTTAGGGAGTAAATCTGGGAGTAAGAGTGGGACTCAAATTATATTCCAGAAGATTCCTGTGCAGGATGCCAAAAAAGAGGCATAAAAATTGACTATGTTCTTTAGAGACCAACACAAGGAGACAATCATGATTGGTGGCATAATTTAGTACCTGTTATAAATATACAACTCAGCTGTGGACCGAGTACAATTTGCATTTATGCCTCCTAAAGGAGTAGTATGCCAGTCCAAGGAAAGGTTGCTTTCAGACCCATTCCTTACTCCTCTCCTGCTTTGCACAAGGTTTCAGGGAGCTGATATGAAAACTACTACACCCAGGGTCCCCTATCGGCTGACTTCAGTCAAGGGAAAGGGCCTGCTAACTGGAGATTGAGGTGAGACAGGGAGCAACCAGGATATTTCTTCCCCAACCTCTCTAACATGAAGTCTCTAGAAGTTATTGTGTCTCTTGCATGGGTTTAGTGCTGGCTTTCATTGCTCAGGTACAGCCTCCTTCCAGATTTACAAGAACTTCTGAACTCAGGAATGCCACCTACACACTTTGTTTCTCCAGCCTAGGGGTGGCAGCTAGTCTGTCATTGTTTTTTCATTTGCCTCACTGTCTCATTTGGCTTCTTAGTATTTCCATCACCCATAAACCACTGCCTTGCATGAAACTCTCTCCTCTCTGTTTTAAGTACTTTAAGTTTTTCTGTTTTCATGGACTAATTGATACTGAGAGCATAAGTCAATCCTCAATTACACCATTTCTGAAATAATAATGGCAAATTTTACAGTCTGTTATAACATTCCTCTGTGTGGGCTAGGACATAATATGAAAACACAGTTCAATAAAAGTTAATTCTACAGTTTTACCAGTAGCATAGCAAAATGATCTCAGATACCCAGCTTTGTGACAACTGGTTAAAAAGTGACAATAAAATAAAGAATGTCTAGAAAAATGGATAGGACTATAAATGATTCAGAGACCTCCAAAAATGTATTTTATTATACAACAAAGTTTTAAGGAAGAAGTAAGGAGCAGAGTACATGTTTCTCCCTGGACCTATAGGACCCTTAGATGCATTGCCTTACACCTCAAGAGGCAGCTAAACTGGAGGTAACATCGGTAATGAATGGACTACCTAGGACATGATCCCTGCCCTCAAGGAGCTTATATTCAAGCAGGGAAATGAGATAATAAAGAAGTAATAAAGAAACAAAGAGATGAATAAGAATGGCATTTAGAATAAACGATAGAAGAAACTAAAACACAGCAGTGGAATAGAGTGATGACAAGATGAGTTTGCTATGGTGATGGTAGAATATCAGACTGGATGCTCACGGAAGGCTACATTGGAGAGAGGTTATGAAGCTGAGAACTGAATGGTGAGACAGAGTAGACTTTATGAAAATCCAGAGTGAACACTACTGGCAAAGCAACAGCAAATGCCAAGGCTCAAATTGGAACAATTCGGACTGTTTTGAGAACAAAAGAGATAAACTGATTTCTGAATCAGAAACCTGTACTTGCTAGTTTCTCAAATGGCAGAGAAAAAATGCAAGAAATAAAAACAAAAATGAACCCTTTTGAAATTGTACTCAAGTGGCAATACATGCATTTTTAAAAATGGAGTATGTAATAACGAACAATATATATTCCCCGAAAACATTCTATGATTGATTACAAACATACTCCTAGGTAACTATATTCATGGACTTGCTAAATTACTTGAGCACTTTTTATGATCCCTTGACAACTGTGTGTGCTTTAAATGTATTAACATTTTATTGTCACAAATATTTGTAAGGTAAGTATAATTATTACCATTATTTATTATTATTATTACTCCATTTAGAGCTGAAAAAATGAGACACAGGGTTTAATTAACTTGTCCATAATCATGCAGCTGGGAAGGATGGGACAGGGCTTTGGACCCATATTATCTGACAAACAAAATACCTTCTTAAGCCATACAGTAGCACCAGGGTTTACTTTCCAGGGTTTCAGCTACCCATGGGCAACCAAAGCCTAGGAGATTATCCTATTTCTGACATATCCCCAGAAAGTCAGCAGTAGCCCAATGCTATGTCACAATCCCTACATCATTCACCTCACTTCTTCTTATCTTGTAGGCATTTTATCATCTCACACCATCACAAGAAGGGTGAATACAATATAATATTTTGAGAGAGAGAGAGAAAGATCACATTCACATGACTTTCATTACAGTATATTGTTATATTTGTTCTATTTTATTATGTTACTGTTGTTAGTCTTGAACTGTCCCTAATTTATAAATTAAACTTTATCAGAAGTATGTATTTTATAAGAAAAAAATATATTGTATGTATAGGTTTCAGTATCATCTGCAGCTTCATCCATCCACTGGAGATTTTGGCACCTATCTCCCTACAGATAAGAGGCAGACTACTTCATCAAGGTATTGTGGTCAGATGTGTAGGGGACTTGATTCAGACAAACCTGAATTCAAATCCCAGCTCTGTCACTTGGCAATCTGTGTTCTAATATAACAGTGCAAGGGGAAACATAATTTTTACCCTTGCAATTAGCTATACCCCTACTTATATTTTTCGGTCTTTCCTTTCAAGGCCCCAGGAAAGAAACTTCATCAAAACTTTTATTTTTTGCCACTTCCTGAAGCGTCAGAATCTAGCATTGCCTTAGCCTAAATGTCTTAACTTTTTAGAAGAATGTTAGAGACATATTGTTAGAGAACAGAAGAGGTATATTCCATATAATTTTTGAAGATGTTTTTAAAAAATTCTGCTTGCTTCTAGAGTCACACAGGAGATTAATGTGTCTCCTAAATGGGCTTTCTTGTTATTTTACTTTTTCAAAGATGATGATGAATAGCCTGAATTATTCTTCAACCATTGATATTCTCCCTTTAAAGGAAAAAATTACCATAACATAATTTGTTCAAGCACAAGCATTTGTAATTTAGAATACTGATAATCACAACCCAGAATGCAGATATATTTCCTCTAGTTTGAATTCTACCAGGTTTTCGGACATATTCAAAGAATTAGAGATACAGAAAAAAGCATTTCTCTAACATTTGTGTGTTATACCATAGTTTATATAATTACTAATTCAGCCTCATGTAATTAATCTAATAAACTGTGTTTTAATTTTATTAATTTATTACATTGTTAAATATTTACAATAAAGGAATAGCACCGTATAATGTTCTAGTAAAGAAACTGATAAATGCCTAAGTTTAACACTTGAGAGAATATTTACTATTACAGAATTTGGATAATCAAGAGACAAAGTTAAGATTGGAAGAGAAGTAGATTTCAATTGATGTTTATTCTGGTATGTCTTGGATTATGATTAACACATCTCTTTATGATTTTTATGTTTTTAAATATTAGTCAATATGCATTACTATAACTTTTAAAAGTGCCTAACCTACTAGTAGTTAATATTTATTACTAGAACAATCTGCCTCTTCATCCATTTAAGTTACTATTTATAAAACTAGATCAAATAAATGTGCATTCTCCATAAAAGAAAAGGACACTTCTTTAAATGCTAGGTAGAAAGCTACCATTTTTTTTAGATTTAGGCAATGAAATAAAAAGTATGATATAAAATGGGTACATCATGTAAAATTAGAGCACTAATAAGAAAGCTTGACTACTTCAGAGAAGTCTAAAGGTCAATGTTTCACGAATATTTTCCAGAGTCTTCTCATACATTACTTGTCTATTTTTATTTTATCTAATTCAAGGGAAGTATAAACACTCAGGCAAAACCATAAAAATTTACTTTCAATTTAGTGCATAGTGAAAATGTTTCATACACATGAGAAACCAGTAATTATTAACTTTTTTCAAAGAAAAATAAGTGGTGGGTTTGATACAATAGCAAATATCTATTTGGTCTTTGTCCCAATTTTCTGGAGCATAGACCCTAAAACTCTTAGAATCTCCAGAGTGATGTCTTTTGTGTGCTAATAAGATAACTAGTGTCTGGGGCCCCTAGATAGATTCAGGATGGGTGCTGGCCTCCAGGAACACCAAGACATGATTAGGGATTAGAACATTTAGTCTCACTTAGATCTCTTGGGAGAGGCAAGGGGACTAGAGATTGAGTTCTTTACTAATGGCTAATGATTTAATCAATTGTGCCTATATAATGAAAACTCCATAAAAAACCCTAAATGATTAGGTTCAGAGGACTTCTGGGTGGATAAACACATCAAGGCAGTAGAAGGGCGTGGAAGGTTGGCACACCTGTAGTGGCCATGGTAGCTCCATGCCCCTCCCCCACATACTGAACCCTATGCATCTCTTCCATTTAGCTGTTCCTGAGTTGTGTCCTTTATGATAAACCATAATAGTAAGTAATACTAGTAGTAAGTAAAGCACTTTCTTGAGTTCTGAGAGTTTTTCCAACAAATTGTCAAATCTTAAGAGGGAATTATAGGAACCTCTTAAACTTATAGCCAATTGGTCAGAACTACAGGTGACAACATGGGACTTGTAACTGGCATCTCATTGGGGATAATCTTGTGAGACTGAGCCCTTATCCTGTCGGGTCAGTGCTAACTCTGGGTACTTAGGGTCAATATAGAATTGAATAACCAGAGTGTCCAGAGAGTTGGAGAACTCTCTGGTGTGAAAAAACCATGCATTTGGTGTCAGAAATTGTGTATAAAAACAGTTCAGATGGGTTTATGCCTTAGATATTTATAGCAATAAAACTGATTTTACATGAGCAATCAGTTCATAGAAAAAAGAAATTCAGCATTTAACATTATGTGGTATCTTCCACAACACTTACACACATCAGTCACACGGTACAGAAACTTAGAATGCTGAATATTAACATCTAGCAAGTAGTTTAATGTTTTAAGATTTATTTTTAGAGCAATCTAAATTCATAATAAAATTAAGAGGAGGTACAGAGATTTTTATATACTCCCTTGCTCTCCAATGCACATAGCCTTCTCCAATCTCCCACCAGAATGCTACAATTGTTACAATTAATAAACCTATGTCAAGACCAACAGGGTTGGGAAAGGGATGAATACATGAAGCATAGAGGATTTTTAAGGAAGTATCAAAAGGTGGGTACATATCATTACCCATTTGTCCAAATGCATAGAATGTAGAACACCAAGAGTGAACTGTAAGGTAAACTGTGGACTTGGTTCTACATTCTATGCATTTGGGCAAATGGGAATGATATGTATCCACCTTTTGATACTGCCTTAAAAATCCTCTGTGCTCCATGTTTTTGTCCCTTTCCCAACCCTGTTCCCCAAACCTAGGCAACCAATAATCTTTTTACTTTTCCCACTGTTCTGCCTTGTCTATACTGTTATATAGTTGGAACCATATAGTATGTAGCCTTTTCAGATTGGTTTCTTTCACTTAACAACATGCATTAAGGAGGAGGGGCAAGATGGTGGAGAAGTAGGAGACCCTGTTTAAACCGGTCACCTAAACTAAGCTAAATATCTACCAGAACACTCTGAACACCCAGGAAATCAGGCTGAGATGTAAAATTATATACTTCTGGATCTCTACAGGGGCAGAAGACATCAGTGGAGAGATAGAAGCTTCAAGGGTGCAACTTGCCTGGATTGTGGTTGATATATTAAGCTATACATCCCCTCAATCACCTCTCACCAAAATGACAAGGAGGAGGAACACTCAACAGAGGAAAAATTCAGAGACTGTGCCCTCTCCATCAGAACTATTGGATATATGAAATAAGTCAAGCAGAGAGTCAATTATCATATGGTTTCACTTACTTGCAGAGCATAAGGAATAACACGGAGAACACTGGGAGATGGAGAGGAGAACTAAGTTGGGAGAAATTGGAGGGGGAGACAAACCATGAGAGACTGTGGACTCTGAGAAACAAACTGAGGGTTTTGGAGGGGAGAGGGGTGGGGGATTGGGTAAGCCTGGTGGTGGGTATTATGGAGGGCATGTATTGCATGGAACTCTGGGTGTGGTGTATAAACAATGAATTCTGAACACTGACAAGAAATAAAATAAAATGAAAAAATATTTTTTAAAAAATTATTGGATATGGACATATGGACATAAACAGTATGTTGGAAATTCAGGGTAACAATTATCCAGGCAATGGCTAGGTTAAAGAAAGCCATTAGTGGCAAAACAGAATCTCTAAGGACAGAAGAGAGCTGACCTGGCAGAAGTTAAAAATGCTATCAATGAGATCCAATCTAATCTAAGTACTCTAACAGCTAGGGTAACTGAGGCAGAAGTAGAATTAGTGATCTATAGGACAAACTGATAGAGAAAAAGGATTAGGAGGAGGCATGGAACAAAGAGCTTAGAAGCCATGAAAACAGAATTAGGGAAATAACTGACGCCATGAAATGTTCCAATGTCAGAATTATTGGGATCCCTGAGGGGTTGGAGAAAGAGAAAAGGCTAGAAGATACAGATGAACAAATTCTGGATGAAATTTTTCCCAATCTGGGGAATGGAACAAGCGTTCGTGTCCTAGAGGCAGAAAGAGCGCCCGCCAAGCTCAATGAATCTAGAAAGACCTCATGACACTTGATTGTAAAACTCACGAATCATAATTTTAGACAAGAGTTTCTGAAGGCAGAAGGGGAAGAGGGGGAAGAGATTCCTTACATACAGAGGTAGGTCCATCAGAATAACGTCAGACCTATCCACAGAAACCTGACAAGCCAGAAAGGGCTGGCAAGACATATTCAGGGCACTAAATGAGAAGAACATGCGGCCAAGAATACTTTATCCAGCAAGGCTGACAATTAAAATGGATAGAGAGATAAAAAGCTTCCAAGACTGGCAAGGTTTAAAAGAGTATGTGACCACCAAGCTGGCACTACAAGATATATTAAGGGGAGGTTCTATAAAAGAAGAAAGAACCCAAGAGTGACATAGACCAGATATTTACAGTTGACCAAACCAAGCTACAGAGACAATCTATAGAAACAAAGACTTCATAGGCAACATGATGTCAGTAAAAACCTATCTTTTAATAATCACTCTCAACATGAATGGCCTAAACGCTTCCATAAAATGGCACACGGTTGCAGATTGAATAAAATGACAGGACCCGTCCATATACTGTCCACATTTAAAACTGAAAGATACATCCAGACTGAAAGTGAAGGGAAGGAGAAGCATCTTTCATGCCAATGGGCCTCAAAAGAAAGCTGGGGTAAAGAGTCTCATATCAGATAAACTAGATTTTAAACTAAAGACTGTAGTCAGAGATAAAGAAGGACACTACATCATTCTTAAAGGGCTTAATCTACGAAGATCTAACAATTATATATATTTATGCCCCCATACAGTAGCAGGCAACTACATAAGTCAACTGTTAATCAAAATAAAGAGTCATAGTGATATGAATACATTAATAATAGGGGATCTTACCATGCCATTCTTAGTAATAGAATCAGCCAAGCAGAAAATCAATAAAGAAACAGGAGCTTTGAATGACACATTGGACCAGATGGACCTCATAGATATATACAGAACATTCCACCCTAAAACAATAGAATATCTCCAGAATAGACCACATATTGGGTAAAAAATTAGGGTTCAACCAATACCAAAAGATTGAGATTATTCCCTGCATATTCTCAGACCACAATGTTTTGTAACTGGAACTCAACCACAAGAAAAAGTTTGGAAGGAATTCAAATATTTGGAAGCTAAAGCCCACCCTGCTTAAGAATGTTTGGATCAGGAAAAAAAAAAAAAAAAACGAATGGATCAATCAGGAAATCAAAGAACTTAAACAATTCATGGAAACAAATGAGAATGAAGACACATCAGTCCAAAACCTATGGAATACAGCAAAGGCAGTCCTAAGGGGGAAATATATAGCCATCCAAGCCTCACTCAAAAAAGAAAAAAAAGAAAAGAAAAAGAAAAATCCAGAATACACCAGCTCTCTTTACACCTTAAAGAACCGGAAAATCAACAACAAATTAAGCCAAACCCAGATATAAGAAGGGAAATAATCAAGATTAGAGCAGAGATAAATGAAATAGAAACTAGAGATACAGTAGAACATATCAATGAAACTAGCAGCTGGTTCTTTGAAAGAATCAATAAGATCAATAAACCAATGGCCAAATTAATCCAAAAGAAAAGAGAGAGGACCCAAATTAATAAAATTATGAATGAAAGGGGAGAGATCACAACTAACACCAACGAAATAGAAACAACCGTCAGAAATTATTATCAGCAGTTATATGCCAATAAGTTAAGCAACCTAAAAGAAATAGATGCATTCCTGGAAACCTATAAACTTCCAAGATTGAATCAGGAAGATATTGACAACATGAATAGACCAATATCTAGTAACGAGATTGAAGCAGTGATCAAAAACCTCCCAAAAAACAAGATCCCAGGACCTGATGGATCCCCGGGAGAATTCTACCAATCATTCAAAGAAAAAATAATACCTATTCTCCTGAAGCTGTTTCAAAAAAAGAAACAGAAGGAACACTCCCAGACTCTTTCTATGAAGCCAGCATTATTCTGATCCCCAAACCAGGCAAAGACCCCATCAAAAAGGAGAATTTCAAACGAATATCCCTGATGAATATGGATGCTAAGATTCTCAACAAGATTCTACATAATAGGGTCCAACAGTGCATTAAAAAAAACTATCCATATTGACAAGGTGGGATTTATCCCTGGGATACAATTGTGGTTCAACATTCAAAAATCAATCAGTGTGACAGAACAAATCAATAAGAGAAGAGAGAAGAACCATAGGTCCTCTCAAATGATGCAGAAAAAGCATTTCACAAGATACAGCATCCGTTCCTGATTAAAATGCTTCAAAGTATAGGAATAGAGGGAACATTCCTCAGCTTCATAAAACCTATCTATGAAAAACCCACAGTGAATATCATTCTCAATGGGGAAAAGCTGACAGCCTTCCCTGAGAATCAGGAACAAGACAAGGATGTGCAACCTCACCACTGTTGTTCAACATAGTACTAGAAGTCCTAGCAACAGCAATCAGATAACAAAAAGAAAATGTATTCAACTTGGCAAAGAAGGAGTCAAACTCTCTCTCTGCAGATGACATGATATATTATATGGAAAACCCAAAAGACTCCACCTCCAAACTACTAGAACTCATACAGCAATTCAGTTACATAGCAGGATACAAAATCAAGCACAGAAATCAATTGCTTTCTTATATACTAACAATGAAAATATAGAAAGGGAAATTCAAGAATCAATTCCATTTACTATAGCACCAAGAAGCATAAGAACCTGGGAATAAACTTAACCAAAGAGGTTAAGGACCTGCACTCTAGGAACTACAGAACACTCAGGAAAGAAATTGAAGATATAAAAAGATGGAAAAGCATTCCATGCTCATTGATCGGAAGAAAAAACATTCTTAAAATGTCTATACTGCCTAGAGCAATCTATACTTTCAATGCCATCCCAATCATAATACCACCAGCATTTTTCAAAGTGCTGGAACAAACAATCCTAAAATTTGTATGGAACCAGAGAGACCCCAAATTGCTAAGGAAATGTTGAAAAAGAAAAACAAAGCTGAGGGCATCATGTTGCCTGATTTCAAGCTTTACTGCAAAGCTTGATCACTAAAACAGCATGGTGCCGGCACAAAAACAGACACATAGACCAGTGGAATAGAGTGGAGAGCCCAGATGTGGACCTATAGTCAAATAATCTTCAACAAAGCAGGAAAAAGTATCCAGTGGAAAAAAGGCAGTCTCTTCAATAAATGGTGCTGGGAAATTGGACAGCTATGGATAGAAGAATGAAATTCTACCATTCTCTTATACCATACACAAAGATAAACTTTAAATGGATAAAAGGGATGAGATACTGAGTCTCTAGCAAGCTATAAACTACACTAGAATAAAAGAATATAATAAAAACAGAAAACAGACTCAAATATAGAGAACTGGTGGTTCCCAGAGAGAAGAGGGGTACGCATGTTAAGGGACCAGGATTAAGACGTACAAACCTCCAGCTCTAAGTTGCAGGAATATAGGAATGTAGTCACAATACCATGGCAATGTGGTAGCAAGGAGCCCACACTGATTGTGATGAACACTGATTGTATAGAACTGTTCACCTGACCCTAATATAACACTACATCAACTATACTCCATAAGAACAAGTTAGCTTCCTGTGATCAGCTTCCCATTCTGCACAGAAACAGTGGGTTGTGGTCTCTGTTCCAGAGGTTCTGGGTCTTCATTGTGAAATAAGAAATAAGAGATCTTACTAAAAATGCAGAGTCCTGGATCTCTCTGACACTTCTGAATCAGAAGCCTGGTTTAGGACCTTGAATGTGCATTTTCAGCAGTTCCCAGAAAATTTTATCAGGAGTTCCATCTGTAGACACACTTTGAAAACAAATATATCCAATATTTCTCTCTAACCAATCTTCCAAAGATTGAGAAACTATTAAATGACCCAACACTGGTATACAATTCCAGATCTTAAACTCTTCAGAATTCCCTACAATCCACCCTAAATTACCTTTTCAAATATATCTCACTGTTCTATACACAATTAATCCTTTCTGGTCATATTCATAACCCCTCAGTCTCCTGGATAATTTTAATTCCTTTTCTATCTCCTCCTATTAACTCTTGCTTGAAAGTCACATCCATCACTATTCTGCATCCTAATAAAATTGAACAATTTTCTACACCCATTAAAAATCATCCATTGTGAAGTTTTATCAACTAGTCAAACGGTAGCCTTTTCTAATAACAAAACACTTCCTTTCTAAAAATAGATTGACATATGTAATATTTTGCCTTACTTATGAAGAATATTATATGCCTTGATTTTTATGTTTTTCAGAAAGTTGCACAGTCAACTCTAAGAGCTTATGATCCTATAGCATCTTTCTATAACTTCAATGACTTAAATGTAGAAATAAAACTCTTGGGGCACCTGGGTGGCTCAGTGGATTAAGCCCCTGCCTTCAGCTCAGGTCACGATCTCAGGGTCCTGGGATCAAGTCCCGCATCTGGCTCTCTGCTCAACCGGGAGTCTGCTTCCCCCTCTCTCTCTGCCTGCCACTCTGCCTACTTGTGGTCTCTGTCTGTCAAATAAATAAATAAAAATCTTTCAAAAAATAAAGAAGAAATAAAGCTCTTCTTCAAATATTAGAATATTGCTAATTAATAAAAATATACTTATAATTTATAAATCAAATACACCAACACACACACATTGCACATGAAAATTTATATTTTAAATGGACAAAATTAACTCATTTTATTATTTTTGACTCATAATTACCCCTAAATGTCTTCAGTCTTATTTTTCCTGATTATAATAATTACTTTCATTTTAATATGTATGTTTCTTTGTGATAGAAAATGTCAGTGTACTCTATTTTCACTATAGAGTTCTAATTCCATAAACTGAAATAAATACTTTCCATATTAATGTTCTTGGGAGTGAGAAAATTAATTTTCTCACTCCCAAATTTTCTCACTCCCAAGAACATTAATACATGCAGAAGATAAATGATAATCTACTTTGTATTCTTCTTTGAGAAAAGTAGTAATTATACTGAAAATGTAATAATTAAAATTTGATATAATTATCATTCCAAATTGATAATTAAGTTTTAAATATTGGTTATGTCAGTATCCTTTAACTAAATTAAAGGATAATCTAGCACACTTAATCTATGCTCATTAATCTCTCTCCCAAATTTTATAAATGCACAGGATCATAAAATATTTATAGCAAAAATTTTTTAAAATAACACTATTATTAGCATAATATTTCCCCTGGAAATCTATGAACATTTATGGTAGAACTCACTGACTCACAAATAAAGATTGATTTAATATTGAAATTAGTTTTGTAGAGTAAGTAATGAAATCTAAATTCTTTTTACTATTGAAATTGCAACTTTATATCAAATTATATTTCAATAAAGTTAGCTAAACCAGATTACTACCTTTTCTTTCCTTTAAAACTAGCTTTCAATTAAAAAAAAAAAAAATCAAACTTGAAAGAAATCTACAGAGAGTGACTTTTGTCCAAATAGTTAAGAAGGGGTTTACAGACTCCCTTGAGGGAGAACCAATACATTTGAATGTAATAGCCCTGGTTGCCTGAATTTCATAGGCAGTGGAATTTATTTGTAGGGTCTAGTGGTCCTACCATAAGCAAAATAAAATAATATTAAGTATATGAAAATATATATAAATTTTGAGTGTAAGTTATATATATATTTAATATATTAAATATATTATAATTATGTGCTTATATAATTATACATTAGATATATAATTTAACTTAAATATAATATATATTAGATATATAATCTAATGTTAAATATATTTAGTTATATAAAACATATATACTTATATTTGACAATAAAAATGTAAACACTACTTTAATCAACATAGTATATGTTTCAGATCTAATTTCTCTCATCCTTCCCAGTCATTTCCTAAATTTAAACACTCATGACTTGTGGTGAAATGGACTTACATTTTGCTTGACAGTTGTAATAATTTTTCCATTATGGTTCAATATATTCAAAATGGGTTATTTTAAAATGAGTACACTCAGAAATAACACTTGTTTTAAAATAACATGCTTAACTTTATTGATGAGAGCAACTAACCTCTTACTAGAACTAGTTAATGAGAACAGTTCTATTTAAATTACTGATTTGTAAAATGCACAGTTCAACTCTTACTAAAGAAAAGACAAAGAAGTCTGGAAAGAAAATTTAGAAATGAAAAGAAGATAAACAAAAGAGACAAATCATGCAGTGTCCCAATCTGGTCAGTGACTTCTTTCTCTCCCTCTTCCTCTCTTTGAACTCTTTGTGAAGGCAAAGAACACAGAAATCCTCATAGACAATGGAAGAGCTGGCATACTCTAAACCACAATGGTGTGTTTAATGGGGGTGAATGGTGAAATGTGGTTAAAGAAAGTATGGAAAAGAAGAGATTTCCATGTCCCTTGCTAAGGAGAGTAGCATTAGGAGAACTTTGTATTCAAGTAAGAAGTATCAATTCATTACATCCTACTCAAAATAAGATGTAGTCTTAGGCATGCCAAAATGAAGGCAAGTGCTTTCCAGTGTATTTGGGTACGTGTGTGGCAAGGAAGGGGGTAGTTAATGTTCTAATAATATTAGACAGGTAAACCAATTTGCCAATACATGATCTGAGATAATGGTGAGTGCT
>RCUC01076489.1:0-12039 GCA_003697995.1 Taxidea taxus jeffersonii
CTCAGAATCACTCTCTAAGGACCCTCTACTAGAGTCCCCCTTAACAGGGAAGGAAACTGTGCCTGCCATCTAACTGGTATCACAGCCATTGGCCTCTGAGTGGTCCTGTGGGCAGAGGCCCAGCCTGACCCAGCCAGAGGGGTTGAAGGCACACACCCAGAGGAGCCCGTCTCCATTTTTGGCCAGCTCCCTTTGGTTCTCACTGGCCCCCTCCAGTAAGTACTGTGCAGGGTCTAGGTTCACTTCATGATGCCCATCAACAGCATCTGTCCTGTCCCTGACAGTTTAGGTAACTTTTTCATAGGTGGGTGTGTCAGTCACGGGGTGGGGGTGGGGGTGGGGGGCAAGTAGTGCAATAGTCTCCATCTCACAGCAGAGGAAACATTCCCAGAGTAGTAATGGAATAATCTTGCAATGCCACAGTGCCCAGTCTGCTGAACCAGACCCCCACCCCCACCTTCTGTCCACAAACCTGGACTAGGATGACCACCCAATCTGCCCCTGTCAATGGTCAATTCCAGTGCTTCTGCCCAGTGTGGGGTGATCCTTATTATGTGCCCATGAGGATGTAAAGTGATAAGGAAGGTGTTAACTGGGAGAATCTGACATTTTTACCAGGGGTGCTCTAGAATACAGAAAAATTCAAATTATAATGATGGAAAAGACAGAGGCATTAATATCTTGGCTCTCTGGCCAAAGTCTTTTAAGCACAGGAGTGAGGGGCCCTCCTGGCTCTGAGGCCCACAGATGGGCTCCCGCTGAAATTGAAAGCAAAACTTGGCAGACTGGCTCAGGTGCATTTTGCTGACCATGGGATGACTTCTACCTTCTACCAGCTTCTCCAAGGAGGCAATGGGGGATCCTGGCCTTAACGGAGCCGGCTGCCTCCCGCCTCTCTGATCTGGGGGACATATCCTGGGTCCTTCTCCCTCTCCTTCTTTTCAAGGCAACCTTCTGTAGCCAGGATTGCCAGGTACCCTGAAGAGCCCCTACACGCTGCGGGAATGTGCAGCAAAGATGACTAATGTCCCTCCCATCGCTGCATCAGCCTCATCGGTGTATACCTTAAGGGTTTGCATAGCCTTTCACGCGTTCTAGTGGATTGTCGCGACAATTCAAAGAAGCCGGTGCCACTAGCCCCACTTTGCAAAACAGTCTCAGAGAGGTCAGTTGGTTGCCCAAGGTCGCGGAGCTCATAAAGTACCGAACTGCGTTCGAATTCAAACCCAGGGAGATGAGCCGCGGGAAGAGGGTGCCTGGGCCATCCGCCACTCTTTAGGCTCAGTCTCTGGCTCTGCGAGAAGCTGTCCCGCTGGGTCAGATCCGCGGCTTCAGCGCAGCAGACTCCCAAAGACGCCGGTGCGGACAGCGCGTGCCGGACTGCGGCGCGCGGAGCCGCGGCCCCGCCCCTATCCGTGGCCATTGGACCGCACATGCATCCGTCAGCCGCTCCTGTCCAATGAGAAGATAGCCGGCGCTTGTGGCGGGGCGGTGGCGCCCAGCGCGTGGTCACCCGCGGGCGCGCGGCACCCCCGCCCGCGGTTGGCCTGGCAACGCGCTGCGCTCGCGGCTCCGCCCCCTGCCGGCGGCAGAGAGGCGCGGGGCGGGCGGACCCGCGGGCGGGCGGCGGGCGGCGGGCGGCGCGGGAGAGCGGGCGGAGGGAGCCAAGCCGGCCGGAGGGTGTGCGCCGCCCGTGGTCCGGTCACGTCCCCGCGCGGGTGCCGCCGCCCGCGTAGTGCGGAACGAGGGCGCCGCGGCCCGCGCTCGCCGCCCCGCCCCGCCCCACCGGAGCAGCTCGGCCGATGCACCGTGCCGCGGCCCGGAGGTGAGTGAGCGGACCCGCGGCCGGGGCGCGCGGCAGAACCTCGGGGTGCTGGGGAAGCGGCTGGGGCGTCCACCCCACCCCCACCCGTGGCCCCGCCCGGGCCTTTGTGCTAGGGATCCGCCCGGGCTGGGGGCGCCGGGGGAGCAGCGAAAGGGATGCCCGACCGGGGTGTGGGCGACCGGGGCGGAGATGTCCGCGAGGTGGACAGGGGGCGACCGCAGGCCTGGCAGGTGCTGGGAAGGGGCGCCACTCGGCCGAGGAGCCGGCGGGAGGGGGCGGCTGCGGGTCGGGGAGGTGAGCAGGGGCTGCCAGGGATGCCGCGTCGGGGGCCCCCCCGGAACAGCCACCGGTGCGGAGCCCGGGCCAGACGACCTGCAGGAGAGGCGCTGAGGCGGGGTCTCCCTCCCAGGGGAGGGGGGAGGAGGCGACCCCGGGCGGCTGGAGCGCCGACGCGTGGCCTTGGCTGAAACGGAGGAGAGGGCCCCGGAGGCCTGGGCCCGGGGCCGAGTGGCTCGCAGTTTTCCGTCAACGGTCTTGCAGAGAACAGGTTCCTTGGAGGCATTTAGAGCAAGAGATGAGTATCGACCTGCTGCGATTGTGATATGTTCCTGGCTCTTTTTTTTTTTCCCCTTAAAAGGCGGTGGGGGTGTTAGGGGGTGTTGCGAGGAAGAGATGTAAGGGCCTCGGGGCTGGGGCTCCGTATCCTGCAGGAGATCCAAGGGGGCTCTGTCTGCAGGGCGGTGCTGAGCCTGCCTGGGTGATGATGGCAGGAATCCGCCTAGGCCAAGAATTGGGGTTCTCTGTCACAAGAGAGAAGAGGATGGGAAGGCAGTACCGAGACCAGGGTTCCCTGGAGTCCCTGTCTCAGGATGGAAGGACCTGCCTGGTAGGCGAGGTCTGCCTGTTTTGGTGAGGCAGCCCAGCCTCTGATGGGCTCCCTTCTGCCCAAGTGATTTCCCTGCCCTGGGGACTCACTCCTGCTGCCTTGGGTTCTGTCTGGAGGAGGCTCCTTGGCCAAATTCAATTAAACAAATATTTACTGAGCATTTGCTCCCCCAGAGCCTGGCGCTGAGGTGGGAGTGGACTGGGCCTGCCCTCCCTGGACTGACTCACCACCCCACAGGGGAGAAACATCCCTGCTCAGATAACCCAACCCTGAGCGTGGATGCCGTGGCCTCTGGAGAGACCTCAGAGATGACCTGGGCTGGGGTTAGACAGGCTTGTGGGCAAAGTGACATTTGAACTGGAGCTTGAGGGATGTGAGCACAGCTCGGGTGCGCACTGTGGACAGAGAGGAGAAAATGGACCAAAGCGCAGAGAGGGCGCTCAGGCAGTTGGGTCTGACAGGAGCATAGGAAGTGCTTGGGAAAGCACAGGTAGTATGACGGGAAGGGTGGGTGGGGGACGCACAGGGGCTGACGGAGCTGGGGAAATGGAACATCCCATTTCTTGTTAGGTGTGGCTATTTGATGGAGGCCACAGTTTCTTCACCTGTAAAGGGGAGCAGCTCTGTGACTAGGGGCTGGGGTGGGCCTGGGGGAAGAGCTTGAAAGACTCCAGGGGGCTCCTTGCAGCCTAGGACTTCCCTTGCAGGCACCTTGCCTCATGGAGAGGGTCAGGGTACTGGATTAACCAACAGCCTGGCCCCCTTCCTAGCCAGTTTGGAGAACGAGATTTAGCTGGTGACTCTGCCCCTTTGGGGCATGGATGTTTGTGAACAGTAATCAAAGAGGCTTGAGAACCTCCAGTTAAGGGCTGATCACATGGGATAAAGTGGTGTGCCTTCAGCATTCCTCATGCTCCAGGGACAAGACTCTGAGATTTGGTTTAAAACTCTGGTGTGTTCCTCTAGCAGACATTGATCTTCTGCAACAAGAGGTGAATAAGACATAGTCCCTCTCCCTCGGAAGGCCAGTGTCACTTTCTGCCCTAGATCTGCTTGCTTGCTTACTTCCAGGGATGTTTTCACTCTCCCTCTGAAGGGGCTGTTTATTACTCATCTGTGTAGCCTACCTCCCAACCCCCAAATACACACCTACTTTCGGCTTTTCACCAAGGCCCATGTTGCTGTGGTGAAAGCAGGGCCTGCCTGCCCTCATGGGGGCACGGACTAGGCCAAGAGGGACAGAGCCACTTCACTCTTGTCCCTGTCGCCAGGCCACATTCTGGGCACCTGCTATGGGATTCTAGATTTGGGACACAGAGTGAATCCCTCCCTTTGCCCCCAACTTCTCAGCTCTTCTGTTTCCTGGAGTCTCAGGAATTCCTTGGTCCAGATCTCAGGAGCTTCTAGGATGGTTCCAGGAACTTCTGGGTAACCAGGTGGACTTGGCAAGGCTGCCCAGAGCCCCCTGTAGGACTCTAGTGGGATAGAGAACCGCATGGTGGGAAGACGGGCCTGATACTCAGGGTGTGGCCTCAGCAGCCTCAACCTAGCTGTGTGTACACACATGTGATGAGAGTATGTGCCACGCCTTCCTTCCCTGGATGCGAGGATGAGGCAGCCCTGTACTGTCCCCTTGCAGGCCCTCAGAAGACCTAAAATGACATGTGGCCCTAGGGCATTCTCGTTGCTGCTGACCATAGCAGGGCTTGCAGGAACTCTGGAAGAGGTAGATTAGCACACTGCTCTCCCACAACCCCAGGAAGGAAACCTGGGGTAATTGAGCCTCCAGGCACAGGCTAGCAGGCTCTGTGGTTGGCAGGAAAGAGGGCAAAAGGAAATGGATAGAGGCATCAGGGCAGATGCTGAGGACAAGCCCCACAGTGGTGGCCTGATACAGCTTAGGCAGACCAGGGAATGACATGGGAAGGCCCAGACTCCCTTGGGGGAGGGGAGAGCCTCCAGTCGAGGCCTCCAAAGACATGGGTCAGGCCCTGGCCCTGTCACCCCCAGCCCACCCCTGTCTTAACTAAACTCCTTTGTCTTCATTCGTCAACAGAGCCGAGAGTTCCCTGCCCGGTCCCAGCACCAGTCCCTGCATAGGTCCTTTCTATGGATTTCGCCCCTTTACAGAGGTCCACACTGGCAGGGGAGATGCTTTACAGGAGTAAACTCACAGGAACTAACCACAGGGACTGTCTGACCACTCCAGGAGCACACAGGAGATGTCAGCCCTCTGTATAGAGCCCGAGGAGACAGAAATGGTTCGCACATACATTCATTCCTTTGGGTAACATTTACCAGAACCTGCTAGGTACTAGGTGCTGTGCCAGGTACAGGGATAAGGTGAGGAGCAGGACAGACGCGGTATCTGCCCTCATGGAGACCCTCATGGAGGCTGGCACAATACCTGTGTGACTGACTGCCGGGTAAGATAGGTGTCGTGAAGAGAACTAAAGAAGAGAGTACAGAGAGGGAGGGTCAGGGGGCCACTGTGTGTGGAGGGGCCATTGGCACAGTACCACAGAAAGCAAAGGGTGAGCTGTGGCTGATGGGAAAGAGCATCCAGAGAGAGATGGCAGGTGCAAAGGCACTGGAGCTGCTGGGGGCCCCACCAGAAAGCCAGGTAGCCAGAGCCCCATAGGGTAGGGTGGTTTATAGAGTGGCTCAGATAGGACTCTGCAGGCCCTGGTGAGGCGGGAAGCCCTGGGGTGATTTGGAGCAGAGAAGAGATTCAAACTACTTCCACTGTTAAAAGGCCTGTGTGGCTGATGGGCTTGGGGGCAAGATCAGAGGGCCGTGAGAGGCCGTTACAGCAATTGGGGGAAGGAGGTTGCTGACCCAGGGCAGTGGAAACAATAGGGGTCATGAAGAGCTGTTGGTTGAGGATTTATTTTAAAGAGGATCTGCTGATGGAAAAGAGGCAAGGACAGCTCTGAAGGGATGGCAGTGGCATTGGCAGAGAAGGAAGATGCGGGAAATTGGCAGTTGGCTTAGACCCTGGTAGACATGGCTGTTATGTGGCGGTCAGAGGGGAGAGAGCGAGGCTGGAGGTAAAAACCTGGAGTCCTTGGTACCAGGTGTGTGGGACTAGACAAGGGCACTTGGAGATCAAGGGTAGGTTGGTCTAGAGGGACTGAGTCAGGCCTTGAGGCCCTCACCACTGAGAGGATGCACTGAGAAGGAGCTTCCAGAAAGGAGAGATTGAGAAGGATGGATGAGCAAGTAAGGTAGAAGCACAATCACGGGGGCACCTGGGTGGCTCAGTGGGTTAAACCTCTGCCTTCAGCTCAGGTCATGGTCTCAGGGTCCTGGGATCGAGCCCCGCATCAGGCTCTCTGCTCAGTTGGGGAGCCTGCTTCTCCCCTCTCTCTCTGCCTGCCTTTCTACTGCTTGTGATCTCTGTCAAATAAATAAATAAAATCTTAAAAAAAAAAAAAAGAAGAAGAAGCACAATCATGATGGCAACATGGCGGGGGACAGGTTGTGGCCAAGGGGGGAGTGGGCAGTGCAGAAGAGGATGTTCCCAAGGAGGCGGGTCTCTAGAGGCAAACATCGAGGTATGCGTGGGGTGTGTGCGGACTAAGCAACATGGTGGATAGGTCCAGCTACATAATTTGCGGGGCCCTTGTTAAGTTTTTAAACCTTTCAAGACAACAGAGCATTAAACCAGGCCTAGGGCCTGGTTGTGGCACTGGGAGGGCAGTGCCATGGGCCTGCCATCCAGGCTCCCCTTCACTTGCATCCCTTGGGCAGGGGGGCAGGTGGGCTGTGTTTGGCACTTGGGGCCACTAGGGTCAGTTGGAGCCAGCCTGTGAGCCTTACCTTGGCCTCCTGTGAGTGTTGCTTCCTCCCTCTCTGTCCCTTGACCCCCTGTGGCCTTGGGCAGGGGGCACAACTTGAGGGCTGAGGGCTGGGCAGTCCGTTGGCAGGACCCAGGTGAACATGGTGGGTGGCTTCACACAACAATGGCTTCCTTGAGTTCATCTCTTTTCCAAAGGAACCTGCTACATCACAGAGTTTTAAGTTATTTGCTTCTAAATTAAGGTATAACTCTCTTTTAGAGACATCCCTGGAGAATCCATCAAAAAGTGCTAAGAAGTGAGACTGTTAAAAACCACAGTGCAGGGAGAGGCCTCACAGTGTCAAGCCCCGCATTCCTTCCAGCAGCCTCTTAACCAGAAACATGCCCATCCCTGAGGGCTCGTCCAGGCCGGCTGTGTCTCTCCCGGCAGACTGGGCAGTGGTTTGAGCAAACCTTTCCAAAAGAGACCCTGCCCCCACTGACAGCCTTCCCCAGTCCCTGGGATGGAGGATGCTGCAGACCAGCTTCCGGGACCTGAGTCCCAACACCCTCGGCAAGGCCCCACGCCACTGTGAGTCATGGAGGTCAAGGCTGTGGTGTTGGAGCAGAGGACAGTGGGCTCAGTTGTGCACATTTCCCCCAGAGCGCAGACATAGGCATTTACTGGGACAGCAGCGGGATCTGCTATGGAGTACAGCGGGCAGGTGCCTTCAGCTCACTTCCACTACCAGTCCCTCCAAGAAGGGGCTGAATTCTACCTCAGTTTTGTCCTCATAGTTGAGGAGATGGAGACGTGGGGAGAAGATGGGGTGGCTTTCCCCAGTGGGAGATTGTCTGCCCCCTTAGCATTCATCATGACATAACCTACTACCTGTCTTATTTATGTTTACTGTTTCTCCTGAATCTGAATGTAAGCTCTGTGAGGTCAAGACCTTTGTCTGCTGTTTGCCACTGTCAATCCCGCCCCCAGAGCCTGGCCGTGCCACAGTAGGGTCTCAGCAAATCACCGTTGGAGGGGGAAGTAAATACTGGTGAGGAGACAGGGCGAACAGGAGCTTTTATGCTATATTCATGCAGAGTCTGGGCCCCCCAGGTGGAGAACCGCTGCTCTAGCTCAGTCCTCCACTCCCCAGAGGTTATGCTTTTGGGTCCCCAGAGGTGTGTGTTCGGGCTTTAGGTTTGATGGACACCACTGGCTGGGCGCCAGTGAGGCCCGACTGTGGTTCACTCCTAAGCCAAGACAGGTGGCTGTCCAGCTTCTCAAACTGCCATCACAGGCACAGGTTCCTGCCACTGGAAATCAGAGGCCTTAGGCTGACACCTGGCCCCGCAGTGTTGGGGTGTACCTGGATGAGGCCTTGGTCAAACACAGACATTTCAAAGGATCGTGATATGAGGCATGTCCATGGGAAGCTGTCCTAAGAGAGCAAGTCAAGGTCCTGGCAGTAGGAAAGGAACACGGTGGTCTGTGGTGACCATGTGATGGCTGAGTGGCCTTTCCAGATAACCCCTGTGCCCCCAAGATTAGCTTAGCAGAGCAGCAGGTGCAGAGAAAAAAGTACTAAATGGGAAATCAGGAGGCCAGGGTTCTAGTCCTGTAATGTTGATGCTGATAAACTCTCTGCACTCATGGAGTCTCGGTGTCCTCACCTTTAAATTGGCCTTGGTCAGAGGTACAGATAATTCTCATTTCTTGCACCAACTCTGGAGTGGCTGCCCCAGGCCCCAGTGTTGAGAAGGTTCCCAAGGCTGTGTTGTGGCTCAGAAGGAAAGTGGTCATGGTTGGTGAGTGACGCCTACCATGGGTACTGGGGGAAGATTTATACTTGGAGGTCTTCACCAGGTACTGGCCGACCCCACCCGCCTCGCCCTCACTCTCGCCTAGAAACTGCAGCTCGGTCTTCATCTCTATTTCTGTGCCCCTTTCTCCAGACCCCGGCTCTGACCCTCAGATTAGGTAAGAACTCACCTCCTCTTCAGTGCTTCACAGCCAGCATTCTGAGTCTAACAGACAGCTCAGGTCACTGTGGACCTCTTCCCGTGGCAGCTTCTTTCTGTATCCCTAATGAATGAGCAATTGAACGAGCCTCAGGCTCATAGGCTGCCTGGAATGAGGACCCCAGGTGACCACAGAAATGGTGGTGTAGCAGTGAGGACAGTGCAGGCAGAAGGAGGGAGTGACAAGGGAGGAGTAGGGGACCATTCCGTGGGGTCAGGTGGTTCTGTCGGACCTCAGCCATGGGGCGGCTCACCCAGCTTCACCAGGGCGAACATGGGAAATTGCTCCAACTGCCCAGAGGGACTTCTGAAGACCCTCTTTGACCAAGGGTTAGAGGACTTGACACCTACAGCCTTCACCCTGGCTCCGTCAGGTCCTGATGACCTGAGCTAGTAATACCCTACCTCCACACCCCCTGGCCTCCATGGCAGCAGGCACCCCTACCCACCCAATCTTCTGCGACAAGGCTGCCCCAGCTGTGTGCAACCTCTGGCCTGTACCACATGTCCCTTCTCACTTTCTGTGGCCCCGTGAAGTAACCACCAGGACCCTAGCCAGCCAGACCACCGACCTACCCCCATCAGCACATGTGAGGTGCAGTGGCCCTGTCTCCATGCTGGGCTTTCCTCCAGCATGGTCACCCTCCCTCACCCACTCTGTTACCTCTGATATGCTGTGCAAACATATTTCTCGATAAAATGCTGGGAAGAAAAATAATTAGAGTGTTGCTTCCATTATCCAATTTTTGATTAATCAAACTCTCTTTGTCCTCGGCCAAAATCTATTCATTTCCCTTAAACACTGGGCCAGTGCCAGGCATCGATTTCCTCTGTGATAACACCACGCACGTACGCATGCACATCCCCAGCCCTGCCCCACGCCATGGCAGGGAGGAGGGCGCAGAAGCACTGACGGGGCTGTCTGTGCCCCAACACCACCTGCCTCCTCCAGGAAGCCCCACAGCCATGCCACACCCATCATCCCTGCCTCAGCCCCTCGAGCTCCTCAACTGGGTTCAGCCCCTCTGTGGCCTGCATCCTTGGGTGTGGTAGTCTTGTCTCGCTAGCTGTTGTGGGACTCTCCTGTGGCAGGTGAAGAATGGAGGGCCAGTGTGGGTAGAGGGAGTGTGGAGGGAATGGCTGCTATTGCTGCGGAGGCCTGGGGCAGAGGGTGAGCTGCAGCCCAGGCTCTGGCTTGTCACTGGCACAGCAAGGCTGGGCTGGGTGGGGAGGCCAAGAGTAGGGACCAGGGTTTGTGAGGGAACCTCAGGGTCTTGAGATTGGGGTAAAGTCGGGATGGGGGCAAGCTTTCAATGGCAGCAATGGGAGCCCAGTCCTGATAGGCTTAGCAGATGAAGAGACGTCCTGGGCCAGTGGCTCAGAGGCAGAGCAGTATCAGAGTTGGCCAAGGCTAGATGGGAGGGGGCCACATATCTGTGGTGTCCATCTGGGGGAAGGCCAAGGGCCTTTCTGGAAAACTTCCCAGAAGTCCCTGCTGTACCCTCCCAGTGATGAGTCTGCCCTTCCCTCACTCAGTACAAAGGGCTGAGGTGGATTTTTCAGCACCTGCTTCCTGTCAGGTACCTGTGGGCCTGTGGAACACATCAGTGACAGACCAACAGCCCCTGCCCTGTGAAGCTGGCATTCTGTAAATATGAGTGGGGGAGGGCAGTAAACATGATAAGGGAGTTATGCACCCACCATGTTAGAAAATACAGTGTTGTGAGACATTTGGGAAGTCATAAATAGGATGGGCAGGAGGGCACCTCTATGCCATTTGGGGAAAGGATGGATTGGCTCTCTGGACAAAGTGTTCTAGGAGGAGAGAAGAGCCAGTGCAGAGGCCCTGAGTTGAGAGTGTGGATGACACTTGAGAGACAGCAGGAGAGCTAGTGCAGCAGGGGTGGAGAGTGGAGGGAGCACAGCACCCTGAGGCCCCAGACTCTGGCTCAGAACTGAGGTAGCCAGCCGTGGGAAGGTTTTGAGCACAGGAGAGACAGATGCTCTGCCTTTTAATACGACAAGGACCCCCCCCACCGCCCCGGCTGCTGGGGGAGCAGAGTGCTGGGGCCAAGAGAGAGGAGGGGTGTCTGAGAGGTCACTGTAGCAGTCTCCATTGAGAGGCTGGGGGCTGGGAGGTAGGTGGCTGGATTGCAGACACAGGGCTCCCCTGAGGCCAGCCCTGACCTGAGGCTCTGGATTCTGTGAGAAAGGAAGGGGTTGGGCAGAGGGAAGGCAAGCATGCAGTAGACGCCACAGGTGCCCTCAGATCCCCTTCCCTGCAGGCACACTGTCCCCCACCACATCAGTGTTATCTGCTCATGGCTGCACCCCTTCCTGGAGAACTGCCTTGGGCCCTGGGAGGCCCTGCCCTATCCCTCGAGGTGGGACAGCCTTGATTTCATTCAGACTGCAGAGCGCCCAGGGATCAGGCTGCACCAAAAAGGCATCTGAAACCACACCTCCGCCTGGTTCCCTCCGTGGCCCCATTCTGCCTCTCTCTCTCTCCTGAGCTTGCTCCCTCCACCAGTCATGGGCCCAAGAATCCCCATTTCAGGCTCTGCTTCTTGAGCACCCTGTCAACAGGTCAGAGGCTGCTGCTGGCTTGCAGACTCCTAGGGGTGGCCGGGCATAGACAAGAGGGCAGGGGCCCCAGACCCACAGTCTGCAGGCTTGCGTGAGTTCAGGAGGCTGGGAAAGCAGACAGTGGGGTAGGGCAAGGTGAAAAAGGGAACAGATGGGAGATAGTGCTCACCTTCCAGGTGGGAAAGCCAAGAAAGGAGCTGGAGGGGCTCAGGGAAGGAGCTGTGCACTTGCCTGGCCCATAGAGTCCTCAGCAAAGAGGGTCTTGCCTGGGGGGTAGCCAGGGTGGGGGATGGGATCTTGGGCCACCACACTCAGAGGCCAGAACTTGCAGGTCAAGAGACTCAGTGAGGTTAAATCAGAGTCTCCACTCAGGTGCTTCTGGGCCTGACCAAAAGTCACCAGTTACCTTCACTAAGGAAACAGGGAGCTAGGCTCCACCCCAGGCAGCAACCACTTCCACTCAGCTTTCAGTAAAGGCTACATGTCTTCCCTGCCCATGTGGGCCTCCTTCCCCCTTGTATGTGGAATCTTTCCGTTTTTATTTATTTATTTGCTCCTGGCCCAGAGAAATCTCTGGCCTGATTTCCTCTTGAGTCAGTGTTCCCCAGGCCATGCTATCACATCTTGTCTGGTCAGCCTTCGCGCTGTAGGCATCCGGAGCCATGGGACAGTACGATGCCACAGGGAAGGGCCTCCCTGCTCATATTCAGCAATACCCTGAGGCCAAGAGGCTGCCTCGTTGGGGTAGAGCCATTTGTCAGGGCCTCTCTGCAGCTGGGGGCACGGTGCACTCAACCTCGGTCCTTCTCCCGTCCGCCCACCTCTGGCTCTGAAATAAGCAAGGAGCTAGGAAGGGGCCAAGAAAGGGGGGGCTGCTTTTAAGGGGAGCCCACCTGTAAGGTGCCATTGCCAGGCCAATCGGGCCGGCTGGGGGGACACGGA
>RCUC01076517.1:0-10966 GCA_003697995.1 Taxidea taxus jeffersonii
GGCCCCGCTGGGGGAGTGGGGGGATGCAGGGGACAAGAAGCTCAAGTCAGATGCTCAGATGCTTGTGGGCTGTGAGGAGGGGATGGAAGGTCGTGGCACTTCAGGGAAGTCCTCACGGGCCTTTGTACAGACTTTGGCTTTTACTCTGGGCTCCGTGGGGAGATCATTGCAGGACTTGGAAGAGAAGAGAGTAAACACGATCTAACTTTGATTTGGAAGAGAGTCCAGCTGTCTTGTTGAAACTCAAGCATAGGGGAGGTGGGGGTCTGGGGGGGGCGCTCACCATGGCTGTAACCTAGGTGACAGAGGCGTGGCATGTGGCTGTAACCTAGGTGACAGATCCCTGGTGTCTGGACTGGGGTCATGATGATGGAGGTGATTAAGAATGGTTGGATTCTGGATATATTTTAAGTTGAGTATAACAAACAGAATCTCCTAACAGTCTGGATGTGGAGCTTCGTAAAAGGAGGCTTTGAAGATTATTCTAAGAATTTGGTCCCCTCAGAGAATAAGGTTAGAGTTTTTCTGCTAATAAATGGACTCAATTCTTTTTTCCTCAAGCCAGAAACTAAGCACTTCTGGAGTCCTTGTTCTCAGTATGAGAACAGAGGAGGGTTTCCAACTTGAGAGAAGTCAACTTCAAAATAGGGTTGGAATGATTGTTTCTAGAAGTTGTATCTTTGTGATTTTTCCCCCCTCCCCTGGCCCTGGGATCAGTCCATGATTTTGAGCCTTGTTCTCAGACTACCTCTGAGGAGTGTCTTTTGGGGGAAATCTGTGGAAATACTGCAGAGGGTTGATCATTTCTGCCTTTTCAGGCTGCACCCTTTTCAGGCTGGGGGAATTCCAAGGGATAGTTTGCAGGCAGAGTCTAAGATGAAGAGAGAAGAATGGAACCGTGAAAGATTAGGTTTGGAAGGGACCTGAGCCATCCCTAAGTGACCCAAAGCTCTTCTTCCCTTTTCCTCTTTATATTAAATTGTTGAAAATAAAACAATCACTATAAATGGCACTGCAGTATATAAACTGGATATTTTGGGATGAAAAAGTATAAACAGTGAGGCAGTCACAGGTACTATACTATGATATGTTTGGAAGAGCCCTACTCTGGGGGGTCAAAAGTTTTTGTAGTCCTAGCTTGGGCGCTAACTTCCTACCAGTGTGATGCTTGGTGTGTTTTAGGTCTTTATTTTTATACCTTTCAAATGAATAGACTTTTCATTTGAAGGGTCTTTAAGGATTTTTTTTTCCTAGGTGTAAGCTCTATACTTCTCCTTTCTAGTAACTACAAAGGAGCCAGATCTGCTATGTACAGATGCCTAGGATATCTACTGCACAACTCACAGGGGTGTGGGCCACATATACTACAGATATATACAGATGTGAATGGTTCCACCTGGATAGGCAAGGCAGCATCCTAGAAGGGAGAGGTCCTTAAATTTGTTGAGAACAAGAAATACCTCTAAGAACTTTCCAATCTAGGCCCCATTTTATCGCCTCTGTAGTTGTGGTTCTTGCTTGTAACACATTTATCTTTTGAATCGTGGATCATACATCCATAGTAGCAAATGATCAAAGAAAAAACAGAGTATCATCTACCTTATCATCAGCTCTCATTCATGTGTCTCCTTTGCTTTGTGATCTAGTTTCTGCCTTGGGCATCTGCCCCTGGACTGGAGGGACTATGTAACCTTTACCACTTGGAAAGGTATCTCTGGAATCAACCCTTGCTGCCCACCTGACCTTTTCAAATCTGTGTCCCTAGTCCTGCCACACCATAGCTCAGCTTCTAGCAGTCCTGAACAGTATTCATGTCTGACCTTGTCATGCCCTATTGACCTGTTCATTACCCATACTCTTAGGAGATGTCAAGGTAGAAGAACTTAATACTGTTGCAGCACAAAGGGAGCTTTGCCTTCACCAGGCTGATTTTTCTCAAGCTGAGTTACTATTCTATAGGCTGCTTGTAGGTGGTTTGCACAAAGTGTTTGTCATTTGGTTGCTCATTTTGGTTCAGCCAAGTTAAGTCAACTTTTAATAGTAGCACAGTGAATCCCCAAGAAGGGCCTAGACTACATAGCACTTTGCAGACTATGTGATCTTGGATATTCCAGAACAGTGTTCTCTGAGAGGCCAGTTTGGGAAACCTCATTTACACATGAGGCCATGGAAGACAAAGCCCAGGGCCACATAGAGTTCAGGACGGAGCAAGACCTGGAGCCTACGTCCAGGACGTAGAGAATGCATTAAAAAAAAACCTCTATCTTGGGGCACCTGGGTGGCTCAGTGGGTTAAAGCCTGTGCCTTCTGCTCAGGTCATGATCCCAGGGTCCTGGGATCGAGCCCCACATCAGGCTCTCTGCTCAGCGGGGAGCCTGCTCCCCCCTCTCTCCCTGCCTGCCTCTCTGCCTACTTGTGATCTCTGTCTGTCAAATAAATAAAATCTTTAAAAAAATAATCCCTCTATCTCTTGTATATATTTGAAGACAACATTTTTCATAATGATTTTTCCTTTAAAGGATGACTTTTGAATGTATGCTATAGTTGATCTAGGTGTTATAAAATCCTGCTGAGATAGTTACTGTTTGGCTTCAGGCTCTATGACCTGGCATTTAAATGTTCCTGTCTCATGCACAGAAATGCAGTCACTTCTTTAACAAAACATTTCAGTGGAAACCTTTCATTTTTGTACCCACTATAATTGGTACCCCTCTGTTACTATTTATGTTTTAGGAAAATAGGAAGCTCTTCAAAGCCAATCCTTCTCTGGATACCTGGAAGATTTACGTGGAGTTCATCGATGACATGGTGGTAGAAGGCTTTTTTCAAGCCATCATGCATGACTTAGACTTCTTTCTGATGAATACGGAGAAACAACTGAAAGCTGTGCCATTTTTTCAAGTGCAGATGATCTTAATGCCCCCTGAGATTCTCTTCAGACCTTCTCTAGAAAGAGAGGCGGGGGATGGCTTCTACGATCTCGTAGAAGAAATGCTGGGCAGCAGTTGTAGGATGTCTGCCCAGATGGAGCGAGTGGCTACACATCTGGAAATAGCAACTTATCAGGTATTGTCCCTGAAGAAGCATGGGACCTTTGATATTAATGATTGAAACATAACTGGAGGTAATGGGGAGTGCATGGAAAGGAGAAGTGGGAAAAAAACAACACAGTTTCTGAGTTCACCATGTATTCTCCCTTTGACAGATGGCCTTGGGTGGTGTTACCTTGCTTGTGATTGACAGAGCGAGGTGGGTTCTAATGAACGCTTGACTTTCCTCTCATTTAGAATGACATGGAGAATATGTTGGGCCTGGTAGAGGTCAGGCAGGAGATCATGAAGAGAGTGGCAGATGTCATCAGCAAAGTCTTGGACTTCAGAAACACCCTGGACACGTACGCTTACCTCTGGGTTGATGACCGAGCTGAATTTATGAAGCATTTTCTCCTGTATGGCCAGGCAGGGTCATCTGAGGAAATGGACGCCCACGTACCTGAAGAAGTCCTTGAACAACCACCAAGTCTGGAACAGTTCAAAGAGCAGGCAAGGAAAACCCTCAGTGTTCCCTGTAGTTTCTCCTGTCTGACTGAACTGTCCAAGGACTTCTTTTTTTTCTACTTATAGATTGACATTTACGAAGCTTTGTATGTTCAGATGAGCAAGTTTGATGACTTCAGAGTGTTTGATAGTTGGTTCAAGGTGGACATGAAGCCTTTCAAAGTGAGCTTGCTGAACATTATTAAGAAATGGAGCTGGATGTTTCAGGAGCATCTTTTGAGATTTGTCCTAGACAGGTAACTTCAATGCTTTTGGGATTTGGAATTACAACTCTTAACACCTGACTGCTTTCTGAAGCTGAGACATAAATTTTAAGAACATTAAAACTGCCAGTTTCTTAGCAGAGATAAAGTGTGATGTTTAAAAGTAATCTTATTTTCTTTTTTTTTTTAAGATTTTATTTATTTATTTGTTAGAGAGAGCGAGCACAGGCAGACAGAGAGGCAGGCAGAGGGAGAAGCAGGCTCCCCGCCGAGCAAGGAGCCCGATGTGGGACTCGATCCCAGGACGCTGGGATCATGACCTGAGCCGAAGGCAGATGCTTAACCAACTGAGCCACCCAGGCGTCCCTAAAAATAATCTTATTTTCATTGTTGACTATCAGAAGTCTTTTGAAGGTTTTAATAAGTTTACTTTGGGTTTGTGTGTGTTCATGTACGTATATGTTTGTGTGTATCTATATATGTATGTACTAGTCTGAATGAGCTCCAGGAATTTATAAAGGAGACAGACGCTGGACTTCAGAGAGATTTAAGTGATGGTGATCATGATGGTTTAGTTGATATCATGGGGCATCTTCTGGCAGTAAGAAGCCGACAGAGAACTACAGATGAACTCTTTGAACCACTAAAACAAACCCTAGTACTCTTGGAAAACTATGGCCAGAAGATGCCTGAGCAAGTCTATATTCAGCTGGAGGTAAGTGTCATGGTTAAGTACCCATAAATAACATACATGGGGCACCTCCTTTGGCCACGTTCTGAGAACATCCTACAACAACCTGTACTGGAGACAACTGTTGGCATTCTGTAGGTTGGGAATCTGAAACTTAAAGAGATATGTTTTTCAAGGTCACACAAGTCATTCCAGCCTGCATGAATCTAAGTATGTTGCCAAGATATTCCATCTCAACTGCTGTGCCCATTGCCTTCTTGCTAGGAGGTGTTTAGCGAACGGCCTCAGGGCTGCTCCTTGGGGTTCCCCAACCATTCCTGCCAAACATGAAACCTACCTCTGTTCTCTTTCATTGAAAGCTGTCTCTCAGTTGAAAAGTTTCCCAGTCTTCAGAAACATATCTTGGACGTTTTAATAAAGAATAAAGAAAGCCAAAGTGACAGAGAAATCACTGTTTTCTAAATAGGAGTTCTGTGTCATCCTCCTGTTTCTATGCTCTAGAAAGTCGGTGGCTGCTCTTTGCCCAGTGACAAGCAAAGTCTTTTTAGTTTGAACTGAAACCATGAATCAAAATCTCACAGCCAAGCTTCCCTTCGCACACCTGTGTTGAAGATGTATAGATCATATATTTCCATTCTCTACCAGCTTCCAGCATGGGCTTACATTTAACTTGGCAAGTGTGAGCAGTGGACACATTCACTTAGAAAAACTTGTATTAAATCCTAGTTCAATGATTTGAGCCTGGAACTCAAGTACTGTGTGAGGCCATCCCATCTGCTTGCCTCAGAGCATGCTTCCTCTTGCGTGAACTCTCTCTCCAGAGGCCTCGCTCCCCTAGCCTGCACTGTACGGTCTCCAGCTTCCCACTTCTTTGTTGAGGTGAAATTCATAGTTCACGTGCCATGAAAGTAATCCATTGAAAGTGTGTGGCATTTAGTACGGGCATAATACCATGTAACCACCACCTGCGATCTCAAAACATGTTCATTGCTCCGACAAGAACCTCTGCACCCACGCCGTCCTCCCGCATTCCTCCCCGCTCTTGCCCTGCCACTGGTCCTTGCTGCCGCCAATCTTTGCCTGTGTCTGTGCATTTACTTATTCTGGACACTGCACATAAATGGAATTATCCAGTCTGGGGTATGTTGGAGGTTCATTGGCCTTGTGGCCTGTGAATGCCACATTCATCTCGTGTCTGAACACCGGCTCATTGTGTTTGCATCGACCACAGCTTGTTAAACTTTTCATCGGTTGATGGACATTTGGACATCTGGGTGGTTGCCTTCGGTGATCATGAATATTGCTGCTGTGAGCGTAGGTACGCAAGTATTTATTTGGGTACTCATTTCTTTTTCTTTCTTGTTTGCATGCTTGCTTTCTTGCTTTCTTACTTTCTTACTTTTGTATCCATTTTCAATTTCTTCTGTAACACAGTAGTGAAATGCAGGGTCTTGGAGTGATACTAAGTTGCCAAACTTTTCATGGCTGCTGCTGCCTTTTATATCTCCGATTTTGTTTTGTGAGGATGAAATGCAACAGTGTATTTACAGGTGGAGTCTTTTGACTCTGGGGACTATAAAGAATTAATACAGATGAATAACTGTCCTTAGATCTGAAATCCACTTAGACACAGAGATGAGTTGTGGATACATAGCTATATAACAAGAGTGAGAGATGAAATAGTATGGGGCACAATGTAAATATTTGTTTTTAGAAAGCTTTGGATATTCTTTGAGCCAGGTCTTGGACCTTAAAATAGAGAAACCAGTTGGAACATAAGTCATGGGTATCAGGGATTTTTAGCTATGGCTTCTAGAATTTGTACTATAAGAGTTTGGCTCCTTACTTGAGGTTAATGAATTATTGAAAGTGTTAGGCTTTTTTTTTTTTTTTATATTTTTATTTATTTATTTGTGAGAGAGAGAGAGAGAGAGAGAACGAGCACAGGCAGACAGAGAGGCAGGCAGAGGCAGAGGGAGAAGCAGGCTCCCTGCCGAGCAAGGAGCCCGATGCGGGACTCGATCCCAGGACGCTGGGATCACGACCTGAGCCGAAGGCAGCTGCTTAACCAACTGAGCCACCCAGGTGTCCCAGTGTTAGGCTTTTTAATATTTCAAAAGTGGGCCACACTTCTAGCTATGTGTCTGGCTCCATCAGTAATTCAGGCTAGTCAAGAGAAAAAACAAGACTCAAAAGCAATGCACATTTCAGTTGGAGGCTAACAGTGTCCCAATTTTATTTTTATTAAAGCAGTTTGTGATAGTTACTCTTTCTTCTTCATAATCATTAGCAGTTAGCAGTTACATTTCCCTAATACTTGCCTGTGTTGGGTTCTGTGCTAAGAAGCCCCTCCATGTGGCTGTGTCCTCACTCCCTCTCTACAATACAGTCTGGAAGCAGGATTAAACTTTAGTGTATAGATTTGTATCAAGTCCCTTCTAACAAGAAGGAAGCCTTCCCTGACTGCCTCTAGCCTATGAGTACCAACTAGTTGCCCTCTGAGCACTCTTCTCCCCCAGCCTGCACTGGTCATCTTACCTTGCAGGATCTCAAGGATCTCGCCCTAGTTTCTGCCTGCTGGAACCCAGTCTTGTCTTTGAGCCACAAGTTCTGTGCTACCTCTTTGGGGGAATCTTATCATTTAAACTTCGGAGGTTGTCTGATCTTTCGGTTTCCAAGGAACATCTGTTTGTATCAAGTGGAAGCTTATTTGAAATCCCTAAACAAGAAGCAGGTAATAGCAGGTTTACTGTGTCAGTCAGGGTTAAGGGGCATGAGCCCAAGGATGTGACCTTTGTACCCGTTACTCCCCAGGGACTCCAGGTCTTGGTTAGGTTCCTGGGATCAATTGGAAATGCGAAGTGGGAGTGCAGAGATGAGGGTATGGAGTTTGGATGAGAAGGGAGGAAAAAGGAGATGAAGGACAAAGAGGTTAAAAGCTCAGGTCTCTTGGTCTCTGGTCTGTTTCGGTAATTCCATCAGGAATGTCGCCTTCCGAGCATTCTGTCCCATAGAATAGTTCTTGGGTGCTTCTCATGGACTCTGATAGATTGCAAAACAATTTACGTGGAAGAACGTGTTTTATCTTTCTAGTACCCCTCCCCCCCGACGGATACAGTTGACACCTAGCACGGGGTACTCTTCATAATTGGCAGCTACTCAATCATTCACCAAATATTTATTGAGGCTTACAAAATAGTCTGTACAACCTTTGTTTTTGCACTTGAGCTACACAAGTGGAGTCCCCTCACTATGGGTGGTTTTGTATGACAGAACAATTTCAGCGTCCTAGGAGATCACCCAGAGAAACAATGCTTTGTTAGTCCGGGCACAAGGAATGCTTTTCAACAGCATGTCCGCACAACGGCTCTTCAAAGAAAATGATTTGCTGTTGTCCTGTTTGCATTGTAGTCAGGCAGTGTAGAGCTGAGTTGCTACCTGAACTATTTATTGCAGCTTTTGTCCTACATCAAGTAGAAATTAACCTTTTCTTCCCTTGGCCTCTCTTCACTTTGGAAATCCTGGTTACTTGCAATGAACCTGACCTAAATGCTCGAACTCTCTGTCAAGACAGAGTACACAGAGAGCTTTGGAAGCTAGAAGAAAAGGCAAGAGATTAACTTTACGCTTTCCTCTGTGCCCCACCAGATTCAAAGCATCTTTCTTCACTTGCTAAATTGCTAAACCCCGGCTCCCATTTCCACTTGTTAGATAGCTGGGAAGTCCTTTCTAGAATTCCTGAATTTCATTCCCTTAACAGCAAAACAGTTTGGAAATTGGTGTGTATTTGGAAAAGACTTCCTGTATTCTGCCATAAGTCTTACACCAGAGGACAAATCTGGCTTATGCTTGGAAGAGATGAATCCCATGGTGCCAGTGGGTCAGCCTGGCCGGAGCCTTTAGCCACTTGCCTCTTTCTGGGGATAAAGTCCTTCTGTTTCAGAAGAATGTGGAGATGTCATGGGTTAATGTATAGAGGTGGGAATATTTGAATCCTGTGGACCTCATTTAATTCAGTCGCTGAAGCATTTTTCCATCTGTACCTTTGTTTCCGTAGGAATTACCTGAAAGATGGGAAACTACCAAAAAAATTGCAGTGACTGTTAGACATGCTGTTTCGCCTCTCCAAAATGCAGAAGTCACCCTCATAAGGAAAAAGTGTACTTCCTTCGATGTAAGCGAGCTACCAAGTTTTGGGGGTGTTAGGTTCGTTTTCTCTTTGTTTTAGAGAGAGTTTTTACAAGGGTAACTGAAGCTGTTGTTGGTAATTCACCTTCAGTGTTTTCTGCCCTCATTAGCAGAAGCAGGCCGAGTTCAGAGAGAGATTCAGACTCTACGCTCCTCTCAGTTTTAATGCAGAAAATCCGTACACAGTGCTTGATAAGGTAATGCTGATCTCAATCGTTTTTTGCTACAATAGCCCTTGTAGAAAGTCAGATTAGACACTGACTTACTGAGATGTTTTGCCTTAGTTTGGCACTTAGTTAGGCAGTTGAGAATTAACTGTTAGAAACTGGGTTTTGAACCGTTTACCTCAGTAGTGTTTTAAATCATGTCTCTCAAAATGACCATCATTATCAAAGCGATCATGGTAGTGAAAGTAACAACTATTTTCTAAGCACTTACTATGTAAATGTGTCAAGAACTTTAGCTGTATTGCTTAAATATGGTTCTTATAATATCCCTATGATATAGCTTCTCTTCTTTTCGGATAAACCTTCATGTGTAGTTGAGTAATGTTGGAAATTACATGGTGGCAGAATAGTATTAAAATTCTAGCTGTCCAATTTTTTTTTTTAATCAGGAATTTTACCCTCCATTATTGTTGGCCCTGTGATATTTTGCTAGCAACTTTTTTTTTTTTTACTTTATTTAAGCTTTATTTAAACATATGATGTAACCCCACCACCCTCATCCAACCCCTCTTCCCCCCACCCCCCTCAGTTTGTTTTATGACATTAAGAGTCTCTTTTGGTTTTTCTCCCTCCCGATCCCATCTTCTTTCATTTTTCCTAGCAACTTTTAACCGTAGTAAAGAAAGCCCATAACTTAACTCTTAACTTGGGATACAAATATTATGGAGTCATACAGCCCTAGTTTTCTAATGAACTGCTTTATTATAGTTGCCTATAAGAACGAACGAAAAGGGCATATAACCCAAAATGGGGAGTAGTTCACATGAGGCTTGGAAAAAATGTACTAAAAGATTATTAGAAAAATAACACTTTCGTTTCTTTAGGAATTCTTTTTTTTTTTTTTTAAAGATTTCATTTATTTATTTGACAGACAGAGATCACGGGTAGACAGAGAGGCAGACAGAGAGAGAGGGGGGAAGCAGGCTCCTTGCTGAGCAGAGAGCCCAATGCGGGGCTCGATACCAGGACCCTAGGATCATGACCTGAGCTGAAGGCAGAGGCCTTAACCCACTGAGCCACCCAGGTGCCCCCGTTTCTTTAGGAATTCTTAACCTAGCAGCCAAAAAGAGCAATGACTGTGAAGTTTAGATTGAGGAGTGGTGAAGCTTTCTGAGATCTTCATGTAGGCTACCATCCTGTTTTTACTCCAGAGAGAGGCTTGACTCCTTAGACTGGTAGAAAACTTGAGTGGACACAGCTCATACCTCCCTGTCCCATGTTTTGGGTTGAATTTAGTTTTATCTGCTTTACACCCTTTCAGAAAGCACCATACTGGAGCAGATCTCCTCCTGTACTTGGCTGTAGAAAACTGGTTAATGTATGCATTGTGGGTTAGAATATGCTAATAGAGTTGTGGGGTTTTTCAAGATTCTATCTAAATTGCAGGTGTCATTTATTGAATGCTACCCTTTTTCATGCTGTAATGTAACAGTATAGAGTTAAATATTTAAAAGTCAAGAGATATTTATCTTTGTACCTACAGAATGTGTCAAGGGATGTTTTGAATATAGAAGGACTGGGTTGCCTTTATTTTGAAGTCATTTGTGTGTGTGTGTGTGTGTGTGTGTGTGTGCGCGCGCGTGCATGCGCACGCACGCGCAGAAACCTTTGACCTTCCAGAATCAAAGGGAGCCGTATGGTGAATCTCTCCTTTATAACTCGTTCCATGGTAAACTTAGATTATGTGCTTTTGTTTCCTCAAAGCCAAAGACATAGGACGCACTTGAATGAACATAACTAGGTGTGTATATTTAGGAATGAGTTAGTATAAGTAATGGAAATAGTGCTGACCAGAAGGGCTGTTGACTTTGGGGAGCATGGTACTCTGGATGATTCGAAGAATCCTTCGTTAAAACAGATGCCAAAATACATGCACATTTGTGCAACCTGAAATGTATTGCTGAGCTCCCCAGAAAAGAAGAGGAAGCTCCTGAAGGGCAGGGAAAGAAATGGAGGAGCTGAATCGAGGGTGGAAAGCAGCGGCAAGCATAGAAGCCTGCACCGCTATGGGGGCAGATGGAACATTTCACACCAGAGGACAGGGAGATGCTTGGGAGCGTGAGCACTGGTTACCCGGGGAGCCTAAATGACCATCAGAAG
>RCUC01076540.1:0-22349 GCA_003697995.1 Taxidea taxus jeffersonii
GCTGGCCACTTCCTCTCCGGGAGGGGTATTCTGGGGGTTAGGGAGTTCAATTCCTGGGTGTGTATGTGTGCGTGGGGTGCTCCGCCAGCCCACAGGCTGAAGAGCTGTGGTGGGAAACTGACAGCTGCCTTTCCCCACCTCCTGACTTGGGGCACCGCTCCCCTCTTGGACCCTCCTTGTGCCCGTTAGGCTCTACGTCAATGGGCAGGAGGATGGAAACGGGGTGTAGGGACAAAGAGGTCTTATTATTGTCATTACTACCTATTATTGTTCCCATAATGATCTGTTATTAACACGGCAGTGAAGAGGCCCTCAGGAAACTGCGGGAGCTGGAGAAGCTGACCCAGATGGGGCAGAATCAGAATAGGCATCTTCCAGTGCCTGGTCAAATCCTAGGGTCCCCGTCCTCTTCTGAAGGCCGGCCGAGTGGGAACAGGGGAGGAATGACATTTATTGAGAGTTATCAGGCCTCTCACAAATGTTATCTAACTTACTCATCAGAGCTCCTTGAACGAAGAATGAATTAATCTTTCCATTTGACACAGGAGGAAATGGAAGGATAATGGAGTAGCACAGGGTGGGCGGGGACACCACAGACCAGGAGGAAGGGTTGAGGTTGTTAATACAAAGCCTTTTAGGCCAGACAAGGGATGGAAGCCTTCTCCCTCCCTATCCCCCTTCAGCTCTGAACTGAATCCCGTGAAGTCCCTTGTCTCAGGTGGCCTGGAGGGAGGTCGATAGAATCCTCCAGAGGGGCTGCAACAAACAAGGGTAGGCTTGTGCTCCTGCCTCTAACTCCAGTCATGGCTGGTGAGCGTGGGCTGAGCCACCAGTCCCTCCAAGTGTGTGCTAGGAACAAAACTGCAGGAAGTGACCTCTCCAGACCACAGTGGGGTCCCCTCTGCCTCCGCAGGGAGGCTGAATGACCTCAAGTTTCCTCTCTGCTCAGCTTGCCTTGACCTTTTTTTGTCCCCCTAAGATGTTATTTCTTTATTTGACAGGGAGATAGAGAAAGCCAGAGGGCTCAAGAGGGATGGGGAAGGGGGAATGGCAGAGGGAGGAGAAACAGGTACTCCCCTGAGCAGGGATCCCCAGACATGACCTGAGCCAAAGGCAGACACTTAACCGAAGGCAGACGCTTAACCGCTTAACCGCTTAACCGCTGAGCCACCCAGGCACCCCTCACCTTGGCTTTTCTCTACTTCTGTCCCTGAGCTGGGGATGCAGGTAGGGAGTAGGAGGGGGTGGGTCGCCCCAGCAGAGACAGCTGGGCAGCCTCTCTTTTTCCTCCCCAGAAGAGGAAGGAACCCAACACTGGCTTGATTCCTACCCCCAACCCAGGATCGTCCTCGTTTTTTCTGATTTGCACAATGCCAAGGGGGAGCTGGCCAAGCTAGGAGAGGGGGCACGGGATGCGGAGGCAGCACTCCCCCGGCCTGGGAAGCAGCCAGTAGATGTCTGCGCCCACTATGCAAGTCCCAGGCGGTGCACCGCGCGACCCCAGAGCAAGGCCACCCCTCTTCGAAGCAGCGACCCTCTCATCTAGGAGACTCTCCCTGTCTCCCGCCTCTCCCACGATCGTCCCCTGCGTCCAAGGCCTGAAGGAGATGTGGTTCCAAGAAGCGGCAGGCCACGAGGCTCGGGCTGTTGGGTAAGCAAACCCCCTCCCTGTCCGTACCAGCCCTCCCCGCCCGGCGCCCAGCGCCTGCAGAGCGTGACCGAGCCCCCGCCGTGGCCCCGCCCCTCGGAGCCCGCCCGCAGCCCGGCCCCGGCGGGTGCGCTGCGCGGAGGGGAGGGCCGACCCGGGTAGGAATGCGCGGCGGGCGGGCGGGCGACGCAGGAGGCGAGCGGCGGAACATGTAAGGGCACATCCCTCGAGCTGCCGCCCAGCGCGCAGGCAGAGCCCAGCGGAGCGAGCGGGCGAGCAAGGAGCCAGTGCGCAGCGGGGCTTTCGGGCCGGAAAGCGGCGGGCGGCGACGGGAGTGGCGGGCCGGGGCAGTTCGAGCGGCTCGGAAGAGCGGCGGAGGGCCGGAGCGGGGGCTGCGGGAGCCGAGGGGGCGGCGGTGGCCGGAGGACTGCGCGGCGGGCGCACGGCGCTGTCGGGGCGCAGGTGGCAGGGAGAGCGGCCAGCCGGCCCCGGGCGCCAGAATCCGGCGCGGCCCAGCCGGGAAGGGCGCCGCGCCCACCGCAGCCTACAGCCTGCCCGGGACCTCGGGGCGCTCATGACGGCGGCGGCGACCGTGCTCAAGGAGGGCGTGCTGGAGAAGCGCAGCGGCGGGCTGCTGCAGCTGTGGAAGCGGAAGCGCTGTGTGCTCACCGAGCGCGGGCTGCAGCTCTTCGAGGCCAAGGGCACCGGCGGCCGGCCCAAGGAGCTCAGCTTCGCCCGCATCAAGGCCGTGGAATGCGTGGAGAGCACCGGGCGCCACATCTACTTCACGCTGGTGACCGAGGGCGGCGGCGAGATCGACTTCCGCTGCCCCCTCGAGGATCCTGGCTGGAACGCCCAGATCACCCTGGGCCTGGTCAAGTTCAAGAACCAGCAGGCCATCCAGACAGTGCGGGCCAGGCAGAGCCTCGGGGCCGGGACCCTTGTGTCCTAAACCCCCCCAGCTTACCATCTCACCTTTACACTGCGCACCCTTCCCACCACGTGGTGCCCAGAGGTCAAGTCAGGTAAGCCCTTAGGGGACTGAACCCTCTTTCTCTCCAGTCTCCCTTCTCTTTCCCCTACACAGAAGATGAGGGACCCCCAGCAGCATTCCACTTCAAAGCTGAACCACCCTAGGGCCAACAAGGAGTAGGAGCTTTGGAGTCTGAGCAAGGGGGACCAAGAGCTGGACATTCCCCTTGGGCCCTAGGCAGGGAGATCCTATGTGACCCAGGTGGCAGAGTGGAAGATAGGAGAGATGGACCTCCCTACAAGTTGCTTCTGCCCCGGCTCAGGTGGAGGGGGACTGGACTCAATATTCCCTTGAGGCTTTCCAGCAGGGGCCCCAGCCATGGCTTTCCAGGAGCTTTGGAGAGCCAGGGGTGGGATGAACTGAAGTTTGCCCCCTCCTTGTGCTAGGATCAACAGTCTACATAGAAGAGTTTGAGCATGGAATTGGGGCAGAACGTTGACCTCCTTCAGTTAGCAGAGTCATAATGGGTTGGGCACAGAACCCGGCTCCTGAGGTGGGAGTGGGCAAGAGTGGGCCAGGTCTCCACTACCCATTCTTGACAGTGGCTCTTGGGTCCTGGGACTGAGCTGCTGGCAGACCAGAGATGTTGGAGAGTGGGCAGGCCAGGCCAGAGGCCAGGCCACCGATGCCAAGGGGGAGTGGGCCTGTTCACTTGTCCCTGAGTGCCAGCCAATGCCCAGCTGGGCCAGAGGAGGAGAAGCTGGAGAAGGGGGTGGGCAGCTGGGGCAGGGTGGGTGGACGGGTACAGGATGGGGTCATGATTTGTTATTTGTGATGTCTTAATCCTTCTTGAGCAGTGGGGCAGGGGGTGAGGGGCAGATCTGTGGTCAGGAAGGCCCAGGGGAGGGACCAGGAATAGAACCTAGAAGCTCTGGCTCCCAGCCCTGTGCCCTCTTCCCCAGATGCCACTCCCTCCCCGTGGGAACTAGGAGCAGGGCTGGGGAGGGATTTACACCGATCAGGTTTTCATTTTTTCCAGTGGAAACCCATTACCCCTCCCCCTCCCCTCCCTACCACCTCCCACACTACCTCACTCTCCAGCCCTCTAGCTTCTCCACCTTAACAAATAGAGTCTCAGGGAGCCTGCGAGCCCCAGCTGGTGCCATCTACCCCTTTGACCCTCCTGTTGACTGTAGTGAGGGTTAGCTAAGAGGTCGGGCTGAAGGCAGACGTGCTGTATTGAGAACTGAGCCCTGTGATTCCCTCCAGCCTCAGAGGGGCTGGGAGGAAGCAGGTTCCTCCGTGGATCACAGCCTGTGGTGCACATACTATTTTCCCTGCTATAGAGAAGGTTGGGAAACTCTGATGTAAAAGAGCTCGTGGTGGATACTTACTATCCCAGGGTCTGCCCCTGCCCTAACTGTTGTTCTCTCTCGCCAGCTTTCCCGCCCCTCTTGTCTCGTGGGGCATGACTATGCTCCCTGTGTCGAGGCAGAAGCCGTGGTCGTGCGGAGGAGGCGTTGGACCTGAAGGAACGGACGGGGCCCGGGGAGGAGGGCAGAAGGCCGCATGGGGCTGAGAATGAAGATTCAGCCCCCGGACAGTTGCAGACTTTCAGGACATTCCCAGCTCAGGGCCTTGGAGCCACAGGCCTGACTTGTGTCTCATGATGGAGATCTGGCATCAAAGCGTCCTCTCCCCAGCGGCCCGGTCATCCGTTCTGCAGACTGCTGTTGGTCCCCAGCTTGGTGCCCTGCCTGGAGGAGGATGTTTCCCCATGGGGTACCCAGCCAGCGCCTCAGGACTCGGGAGGCCAGCCTGGTACCCAGACGGGGGTCCCCCCCATCACCTCTGGACTCACCTTGGTGGGGGAGGGGAGCTGATGGGCCCCGAGGCTCACACGTGGGGGTCTCCTGCTGCTTAGGTCCTTCTGGGACCCCCACCCATCCAGGCCTTCTCTTTGCACACTTCTTCCCCCACCTCCTGCCCATCTTCCCCCCACTGTGGTGCTTGGCCTGGAGGTGGTGGGGGTGGGGTGGGGGCTTGACCATTATCATTTCATGCCTATCCCAAAATGAAGATGCCCCACGGAGGGCAGTGACCACACTGTTTGCCGAGTGGAATTATTTGCCCACAAAGATGCGGTGCTTGGCATCTCCCTCTCCCACCCCTGCTTTTCCATTCCACAGCCCATTTTGATATCTCCAGCCTGGGGAGGGGGAGACATGGTAACCCCAGGAGACATGACCTCAGTGGTCCCAGGAAAGAGCGACCGTAAGGACTGAGGGGTGTTCTATTGGCCAACTCGGTCTCTGTGGATGCTTCTCCCGAGGGCTGTGTCTCCCGCCCCCACCAACCTGAGAGCTGGCTCAGTGTTCTGGGCAGAGCTTGTCTCCCTGTCCTGGATGTACTCAGGCTTTTATACATTTATACATTTGTGCAGTAAATCCTCCTCGTGGCGTGGTTTAGGAGGAATAATTCCAGCATAGGAGAATTTGAAGTGCAGAGCATAGCTGCCTGGGCTATACAGAAACTATTAATTGGGGAACCCTCGAGATCTTCCCATGTTGTGGCCGGCAGTTTAGGCTGCCCTCCCTTCCTCTGTGGTCCACTGTATCTGGCCTTCCCTGGGGCGAAGCAGTGGCCTACTCCAGAGTCTGCAGAAGGAACAAGGAGGCCGCATGGCCCCCTTCAGCAATCTGAAATCTCTTTAATAACCTCTGTGCTTCCAACCTGCCTTGTTCCCCCATCAAATTTCTCTTGTTTCCCACCAAAAAACCTCCTCATCCCATGTCCCAGGACCTCAGCGTCCCCAGGAGCATCTTTCTCATCTACTACATGAATGACATCTCAGAATTGAAAGAGAACTTACAAATTACAAAGGAGTTTTTTACAGATATCTCCATTATTACTTCACTAGGCTTTATATCCGTGTCATGAATAGCTTAGTGCCAGTGTGGCAAGAAAGCATCATCTTCCATGCCAACCCTGATCGGGGTTCCCCTAGCATGCTGTGATCGTTTGGTGATGTCTGCCCTGGGCTGGGGAGCATACCCAGGCTTATATGGGGGGTGGTGGTAAGAAGATAGTTTCTGCCACCCTTTGATGGAGCCAGGAGAATGGGAAAGGGTTAGTTTCTCCATCAAACAAGACGACCTCTAAAATTCAGTCCTTGCTCTTCCAATCAAGCTCAAAGGTGGCCAATGGTGGGGATTCTGACATGAAGGAAGAAAAGAGGTATCCAGGCCCTCAGAAGCGGGAGAGTAGGAGCAGGTGGGAGTGGGATGCAAGGCAACTCAAAGTCGTACTCAATGCCTCTTACAGGCTAGGCACTGTGCTTGGCGCTGGTGAGGCCAGGATGAGGAACCCACAATCTGACCCTTGCCCCGAAGAGCCTAGAGTCTAGTGCGGAGATAAAATGCCAGCTGGTGCCTGGAGGGCTGGCGGGAGCAGCAGGGGAACGCCGGGCCTCCTGTGCCCTGTACTGTGGCGGGCTCAATGGAGTTTCTAGGATCATTCCAGGATCTTGGCTGCAAAGGGCAATGGGGGTGCGGTCAAGGGCAGGGGGCACACGGGGTGGAGGAGGAGGCCGACTTTCCATTCTGGCGCTCCCTGCTTTTCTGGAACACAGCCTTGTTCCAACAATGCTTTGGTTTCTGCCCAAACCCAGTTTCGGTTTCTCCCCTTGCTAGGAGAGTCCCAGCCCCTCTGCAGGATGTGCTGCAGTGAGAACCCTTCACGCAGACCCTAGAATGTAGCAGGCCCTCAGTATATGTTAATAGAGATGGTGGTTGTTGTCATGGAGAGGAGCTCTGCCTCCTATTTGTAAGAGTCTCATAGCTTCCTGAAGCCTCCAAGAACACAGAGATGGGGGGGCTCATGTGATGAATTTAGTTGTTTTTTGTTTTTTTTAAGATCTGTGACCTCTGGGGAGTTGTCTCTCTGCTGGGGAGGGAGACACCCTGCTTCCTAAATTCAGGGATGTCTGCACTGCTCTGGCAACTCTGAATACTAAAAATGGAGCATAGGCCTTCACCCTAGGAATGCTTGGCTGGACCACAGAGTAGGGTCAAGTCCTCTTTGGGGGCAAAAACAGCCCTGACAGTGCCAGCAGACATGCACGAGATGGAAAAACTGCTCGGTTGGGCCCGAGGACTCTGTAAGACCAGGGAGGGGCTGCTGCCTTCTCTCCCCTTGCCCTGGCAGCCCCGGCCTCACCCCTGCCTGATGTGTGAGTCATGGATGGGAAAATGAGAAAGGGCAAGTCCCAGCCCAGCAACCGGGCGGCTTCTGAGGCCAGGGGTGGGGAGACAGGGGAGAAGGGATAGGCTTGCTCAGGTCAGGGTGAGCCGAGGCTGGGGCTGAGGCTTTGGCAAGAGTGAGCCTGTTGCAAGGACAAGAAGGAAGGCCAGCACGAGGAGCCAGACTTGGAATCCACAGGCAGGCAGCGCTACAGGAGGGAGTGGGGGTAGATCTACAGGGCTTTATGGCGTGCAACTCTGAGATCTGGCCTTTCCCAGAAGCTGGGGATGCCTAGGTGCCGTGGGCAGGTGTCCTACCAGACCCAGAGCCCGAGGGCCCTGGTAAGGCTGTGTTCTGCTGTGCGCCAAGCTGCTGCAAGCCTGCACGGGGAGCCCCGTCTTGGCCTCCTCCAGTCTCTGCTCCAGTCTGTGGGCCACGGTCCCCCAGCATGTTCTGTCCAGGATGCAATCCATTTTCCTGCTTAAAACCTTCGGGGGCTTCTCCATGGCCATGGAGGAAGTCCAGGCTCCTTGGACGTGCCCTCTCCACAATTAGGGCTCTTTCTTGCACCTGCCCGCACAGTCCACACACCAGGGCCCCATTCGTGCACTGCTAGGCCTTTGCATCCCCTCCTCCTAAACTTTTTGCATTACTGGCTCACCACCTCGGAGGAGCCTCCCAGCTCTGTCTTCAGTCTGGGCTGAGTAACTGCTCTCTCCTCCGCGTTGCTGGGGCTCTTCCATTAGTCACCCTGCATGGCAGTTGGCTTTCTTGTCTGCCTGTCGGCTAGACCATCAGCACCTGTCATCTGTATATTCCTGCTCCCTCAAAGTATATGGTCCATAGCAGGCTCTTAAGAATGGCAAAGGGCATGGGGCGCCTGGGTGGCTCAGTGGGTTAGGCCTCTGCCTTCGGCTCAGGTCATGATCTCGGGGTCCTGGGATCGAGCCCTGCATTGGGCTCTCTGCTTAGCGGGGAGCCTGCTTCCCTTTCTCTCTGCCTGCCTCTCTGCCCACTTGTGATGTCTGCCAAATAAATAAATAAAATCTTAAAAAAAAATGGCAAAGGGCAGGGCGTGCTCACTCTCTGCCAAACATTGATCCAAGAACTGTTCAGTTATTGAATTGAGTAATGCTTCAGCAACTCTCAGGTCCCTGTTAATTCTTGTAACTCCCATGTTTTCTGTTAGGAAACGGAGGCCCAGAGAGGTGAAGTGATTTCTTCAGGATCACACAGCCGCTGTTAGGTGGTGGAGCCAGGATTCAGCTGGGTCAGTGGGGCTCTAGCACTGGCTCTTAACCCAACACCAGAGGATTAATTCTCACAGGACGAGTGAAGGAGGGAAGGAAGGGATGAACCCACAGTTTCATGGGGAGAATGTTGCTCAGGGTGGGACAAAGGAGAGTTCAGCCCAGAGGAGTGGGGAACTCATCTGTGGCCTGGGGTATGGAGAAGGCCTTGTGGAGGCGCTGACTGCAGCTGGTCCTAGAAACAGTGGTGGGTCTCACTGCAGGAAAGGACACAGGGAGGTGTCCTGGCGTCGGACTAGTCTGGAAGAATGGAGAGACCCAGAGTGGGAAGGTACAGAGAGAACGCTGAGGGAACAAATAGTTTTCCAGGCTGAGTGCTGGTTCTTCGTTGGCCCAAAGTGCTGTTTGTCTCATGACCTGATACAGGGCTGCTCCATCCTGTGTACCATGCTGCAGAGACCGAGGCAGCCGGCTCAGGAGATGTGACCCTGTGTGGCAGCAGGCCCGGTCCCAGAGGCCCACAGGTAGGGCTCAAACCCGGTCAGGGCGACCAACCATCCCAGTTTGCCTGGGACTCTCTGAGGTTAAGCATGGAAAACTACGTGCCTCAAGAAACCCTTCAGTCCTGGGCAACCTGGCACAGCGGGTCACTGGACACCCTGCCCCAGGGACGGGAAGCACGGCTGCTCCCACCCTTTTAGATCACCTGTCAGCTCTGCCCATAGCTCTGCCCTCCGGTGGGGCCATGGAAGAGTCTGAGCCCAAAGCAGCCATGTGATGGCCCCGGGGGCATCAGCGGCCTGGACTCAGGCAGCAGCGGCGGTCTCTGCCATCCTTGGAGGGGACACCAGGCCCTAGCTGCAAGGAGGAAGGAGAGCCAGGTGTCCTCGGGGGCTCTTCCATCAGCTCTGCTTCTACCGGATCCCCAACTGCAACTTCATTCAATTGAACTCAACCTGGCCCTTCGTTAAGCACCTGGTTTCTGCTGTGCAGGTACAGATGCCTGTCCAGTCTCCCATGATCGTCAAAACAGAGAGGGCAGCAAGGGAGGGGAGGGGACTGTCGGTGAGGACAGAGCCGTGAGAGGTGGGCAGGGGATGCAGGTGGTCCTTGGGATGGAGGATAGAATTCTATCAGAGAGATAAGGGGAGGCAAGGCCTTCCAGGGGTAGAAATGACCTGTGCACAGGTGCCAGGCTGGAGAATGCGGGGTGGCACAGGAAACACAGTAGGTTTGCACAGAACCTGGAGATCCAAGAGTCAAGCACAGGTGAGGTGGGCTGAGTGGGAGTCTACTGACTGGTGGGGGTGGGGGGCTCTGGGCTTCTTTCATTGGCAGCGGGAGCCCGTCACAAGGCTTCTGTTCTTCTTTTTTTTTTTTTTTTTAAGATTTTATTTATTTATTTGAGAGAGAGCGAGAGCGTGAGCACGAGCAGGGGTGGAGGGGTGCACCACAGAGAGAGAGGCAGGCTCCCTGCTGATCAGGGAGCCCAACATCATGGGGCTCCACCAGGACCCTGGGATCATGACCTGAGCTGAAGGCAGATGCTTAACCCTCTGAGCCACCCAGGTGCCACAAGGCTTCTGTTCTTAACACATCACACCCCTTTATTTTTATTTCAAAAATGTGTTCAGTGAAGAAAAATGTGAAAGGACAGCTCATTATGAAGAAAAAAACAACTATCGCCTTTCATGTTTCCATCTGGCAGAGATAATCTTTATTAACATTTAGGTGTATTTCCCTCTACATTTATTTCTATGCAAATAGATATATGATATGTAATTATTACATATGATATGCTATGTGATTATTTTTCACACATGAGATCATACTATGTGTGCTCCATTATATCCTGATTTTTTCTTTAAGATTTTATTTATTTATTTGACAGACAGAGATCACAAGTAAGCAGTGAGGCAGGCGGAGAGAGAAGAGGAAGCAGGCTCTCCGCTGGGCAGAGAGCGCCATGTGGGGCTCAATCCCTGCACCCTGGGATCATGATCTGAGCCAAAGGCAGAGGCTTTAACCCACTGAGCCACCCAGGCGTCCCTATAGTCTGATTTTTTATGTGGAGTATGTTGTGTTATGAGGACATGATATTAAATAAGCATTTTCATGCCTGTATGTTATTCTGTTATATTTAGTATTATTTATTTGACAAACGGATCTCTTATTCTTGAACACCCATGTTCTTTGTATTTTTTTCTACTATATACAAAGTGGTAATAAACATTTGCATATCTAAACCTCTGTGCCTCTGGTTGTTTCTTTTCCCTTCCTCTCTCTCCTTCCCTCCCTCCCTCCCTCCCTCCCTTCCTTCCTTTCTTTCCCTCCCTCCCTCCCTTTCTTTTCTTTCTTTCTCTCTTTCTTTTCCTTCCTTCCTCTTCCTCTTTCTTTCTTTCTTTCTTTCCTCTTATTATTTTGAAGTCAAATTAGCTTTCTTAAAGTGAAATGGGTGGGTCTGCCCTGGAGAGCCGGGGAGATGTGGTGAGCCCTGGGTTTGAGAATGGGTATTGGTGATGATCTTGGGGAAGGGAGACCCTGGGAGCAGGGAAATCAGTTAGGAAGTAATGAGGCCAAAGAGCCATGGTGGGAATCGAAGGGAAAGGTGGGAGCCAACGAGGAGACAGTCAGTAGTTAGTAAATGCCCATCCACATGGAGGCATTCAGGTGGCTCTAATCACAGACAGGAGTGTGAAACCCTGCCGGGTCTCTCATTAGCAGTGTTATTTGGCACCCCGTTAAAATGGGAAGGATAATAGCCTACTTCCTAGGATCATGGTGAGAATTAATTGAGGGAATGCCTGTAAAGTAGATAAGGCACATAGATAATGCATAGTAAGTGTTTGTAGCTACAGTAGTGTGATTACAGTAGTGTGATAATCCTCCCAGTGCCCTTGCTCTGCCTAATCCCCATTTAGAAAGCTGCCTGTAATTAACCGCTTAAACTGGCAATGCTTGCTGGTGCTTTTCCCTGATACCAACCCCTAACCTTCACGGAGTACAGGCCTCAACTGGGCTAGACTTACATCCCTTCAGGGTCCATCACAGCCAGTGAAACTGACGTTCAGAGACGTGAGAAGTCCACGGGCACCGCATGGACTCGGACCTCCCAACTCCTGGACAAGGAAGTTCTGGTGACATCCCAGAGCCTCCTGGTGTTGGGACTTCCTGGTTAGAAGTGAGGATGGAGGGAGCAGGCAACGGTCCAGCAAGATTCCTTTGTCATCCGACTGTGTGCTGCGCTGTTGTGATCTTCCCCAGCTCCGCTAACTGGGCTCCGCTCCAGGGCTCAGAGCCCTTTGCACACAGAAATGTCCCTTGCCCTGCCGGGAAGGAGAGGGCGAGTTGCACAACTTGTCTGAGTTCACAGAGCATGTCGCAGACCATGCTCGGTGGAGAACATGGGCGTCTGGCCCAGGCCAGCCCTAGGGAGCCCTTGGCTGACTCCCTGTGGCCAGGGATTTGAGCCTCTGTGCTTACCAAGACAGCAGAACTAAACAGACGGCGCTCAGAAAGCAGCTCTAAAATGCCGACAGCATCTATTAATTATACTTGACTGGGGTGGTCGGGGCTACAGTTCGAAGCTTTTGGCTCTTTGTGCCAAGAGAGACGTTAGACTCTGGGTTTACCCCACTTCCAAAACACATATACCCAATGGCGGTTTCTCACCATCTGGGTAGTCCATCCCGGGGGTCCAGCCCAAAATAGGTGATTTCTCCAGCAGGACAAAACATAACCCTCCCGGGTCTCTGGAAGCTCCACTCCCCACCGTCTTCACCTTCAATCCTGGAATGTTCACCATCACCCTCTGTGTTTCTCTCCAGTGCTCTGGCTCTCTAGGAACCTTCAAGTGAGATCTTATATTATCACAACAGGGAAAGCTTGGAATATTTCCTGATAGATAAGACGGTGAATCTAAGGCCCAGGGAAGGAAAGCATCCTCTGCAAGATTATGCCACGGTCGCTGAGCGAACACTCAGTCTGGAATTAGACGAATGTTCTAGGTGGTCCTTCTGTTGTAGGCTGTGGCATGCAGGCACCTGGGGCGCTTAGCATTTTAGAGAGGGGACAGTCTCTCAGCTCATTCTCCTTGGGCTCTACTGAGTACCTGGGGGCTCCTCTCAGCTAGTCCACAAGTCTACTTTTCTGTCAGCATCCACTGCTGGGCTGAGATACTTCCAACATAAAAGGTAATGCTAAGGCTAGGGATGCCCGGGAGCATGTAGGGGGACCTGGGTCCACCTTGCTTTGCCCGGTGTCTTATGATTTCCCAGATCCACAGCCACAAGGTGCACTGCACAGTCTGGTGAGAGGTCCTAGATAGGAAGGTGCAGGAAGGCAAGGCCCTATATTTCCTTACTGGGCTCACTACTGGATCCTCAGGCCAGTGGCTGGCCTATGGCAGGTGCCGGGTAAAGAGCATGGAAAGAGCAAACAGGAAGTTGTGTGTGAGTGGTTATGTATGCGTGCCTGTGTGTGCTGTGTTAGGGGCTCATAGCCTCTCGGGGTTATCTCCTGGCACACTTCCAATAAATAGAGTCTGGAAGACATTAGGTGGGTGTGTAGTCAGGAGGAATGCACTGAAGGGGCCTCCAGGCGGCTTTCGGCAGGAATGCTGATAGTCTGGGCCTAGGAGACAGCACTCCAGGTCCCCATTCTGACTGGGCCGATACCTGGCCCTGGGATCTTGGGCAAGCGATGGGCCTTGTTTTCCTCACTTGTAGAATGAAGGAGTCAGAGTAAGTCAGTAGGTTCTAAATCCAGCAGATGGTTAGGATCTTCTGGGCTTCTGTTGAAGGCACAGAAGCCTGGCCCTACCTGCAGCTCACTGAATCTGACCCCCTAGATCTAGAGCCCAGGATGCAGTATTTTCAATCAACCCTTCACCCTACCCACAGTGATTCCGACATCACCAGGCCAAGGAAATGAACCTCAATGACCTCTGGCAGTCATCAAGAGCCCATGGTAGGGACGCCTGCCTGGTTCAAAGTGTCTGCCTTGGGCTCAGATCATGATCCCAGGGTCCTGGGAGTGAGTCCCTCGTGGGCCTCCTTGCTCAGCAGGGAGCCTGCTTCTCCCTCTCCCTCTGCCACTCCCCCTACTTGTGCTCTTTCTCTCCCCCTCTTTATTTATTTATAAATAAATAAGATCTTTAAAAAAAGAGAAAAAGACTCAGGGCTGTCATCCTGGCTCCTGGGGTTTGATGTCCGGGAGACTGGTGGAGGTTTATTGAGCAGAGCCTGCTGAATGGTGTCACACACACACACACACACACACACACACACACACAGGTCCTGCAAGCTCATATATATCCACAAGGCCTCAGCTGCCACAGTCCTGGGAGTGCCATCTGGCTGCCAAGGGCCCTCTTGTTTTTCCATTTCTCCTGTCTTCTTCAGACTGTAGCTTGTCTTTTGATTTTATTTTTCCCAATCCCACTCTTATCTATCAGCTGCCCTCTGGCCATGCTCTTCCTGTCTGGCTCTCAGTGTTCGTAAATGTTGAATGGAAACAATCATCTTCCGTCCATCCAGGAATAATATGCCCACAAACTGGTCAAGGTCAAGAAGACCAGGTCAGTGAGCGCGCAGTGACACGTAAATACCTGGACAGGTAGTTCTTGTGAATTCCCTTAGGCGTGCTCTCCACATGGCAGCCCTGCTCTGGTCTTTCCAAGAAAGCTCCATGCTCTTCTAGAGCCTTTGTTCCTGCCTTGACCGATCTGGTCCCTGCTGTACCTTTGAGACCTAGTGTGGGAGACCTGGTGGCAGGCAGACCCTAAAAAGGCCTCCCGTGGTCTCCCCCTCCTGGATGTATTGGTATAAACCCCTCCCCTTGAGAGCAGGTTGGCCTGGTGACTTGTCTCCTAGTGAGTAGGATTAAACAGGGCGTCCCTTCCGTGATGAGGCTACCTAGGACCAGAATCTCCGTCTTGTGCATTCTGACCCTCTCCCTTGTTCGTTTGCTGAAGCAAACTGCCATGTGGGAGAGGCTCACATGCTCGGAACCGAGGGTGGCTTTTGGCCAATAACCCCAAAGAAATTGAATCCCACCAACAACCGTGTGAGTTTGGAAGCAGTCCTTCCCCAGCCAGGCCTTCCAATGGGACCCAGCTCCTGGCTGACATCCCCATTTCTGCCTTGTAAGAGGCCCTGTACCAGGGGGCCCCACCAGGCTTTTCCGGATTCTTGACCTGTAGAAATTAGGAGATGAGAAATGTGTGTTGTTTTATGCCACTTAGTTTGTGCTAATTGGTTGCATAGCAATGTGTAAATAATACAGAAATTCTTGAGGAAGATTTCCCATGATTCTCCGCGTACCCCTGGCAGGGCCAGGTGCCCCTCCTCTGCTCACACTCACCAGCGTCCTGCACACACTCTTACTGGCATAACATTGGTTTACTTGTCTCCCTCTCTAGATAGGGACCACCTGCTCTTCACCTTTTATCTCTGGGACCCGGCCCTGTGTCTGGCACACAGTGCGAGTTCAATAAATGTTTGCTGAGTGACGGAGATTCTAGAATCTCTATCCCTCTATCTTACCTCCCCACCACTCCCCAAATTTAATGGTTTGCTTTTTCAGGAAAGGGGTGAGGTCACCCCAAGATTACTGAGCCGTAGACAACACTGGAGTGCTCCGGGCTGTAGGAAGGTGCTGGGTGAGCACACAGGAGAGGCTCAGGGCTCAGTCCAGTGGTTTTGGAGGCCACACGAATCATCAAAAAGCTGAGAATGGGGAGTGAGGAAGAGTGGGGATCTACTTGGCAATGCATCTCTAGCTGGCTTACAGAGGACAGGACATCCTGCTTTCCTACCACAGGACATTCTAGAATGTTTCCAGACTAGAAGGATGTACTTTGGCCAATTAGAAGTGCTATCCAAATAAATAAATAAATAAATAAATAAATAAAAGTGCTATCACAGGGGTGCCTGGGTGGCTCAGTGGGTTAAAGCCTCTACCTTTGGCTCAGGTCATGATCCCAGGGTCCTGGGATGGAGCCCAGCATCGCATAGGGCTCTCTTCTCAGCGGGAAGCCTGCTTCCCTCCCCTCTCTCTCTCTGCCTGCCTCTCTGCCTACTTGTGATCTCTGTCTGACAAATAAATAAATAAAATCTTTAAGAAAGAAAAAAGTGTTACCCCAATGACAGGGAAAATGAACTCCTAGAAAAAGAAATTCCCCAACGCAACCTAAAAAAGAGCTACTTTGCAAGGAGCCAGCCCAGGCCCCTGTTTACCTCCTTCCGCCAGGCCAGGAGAGCACAACCAAGAGCTTCCTGCTGTAACAATCTACCACAGCCTTGGTGGCTTAAAACTGCAGACATTTATTCTTTCACAGTTCTGGAGGCCAGAGTCCAGAGTCAGTACTGGCTGATACCAGGCTGAAAGCAGGCCACTGGCAGGCCATGCTCGCTCAGGAGGGTCAGGGGGAAAAGTGGCTCCCGGCGCCTCCCTGCTTCTGGTGGCTCCAGGCGTTCCTTGGCTTGTGGCAGCATCACTCCACTCTCCACTTCTGTGGTCATATTGCTCTCTTCTCTTCTGTCTGTAATCTCTCTGTGCCTCCCTCTTAAAAAGATGCTTGTCATACCATTTACAGCCCGCCTGGATAGTCCTGAATAATCACTGTAATGTAACCACATTTGCAAGGTCTTTGCCATGAGAGACGATAATCACAGATTCCACGGATTAGAATATGTGCATTTTGGGGGGCCATTACCAAGCCTACCCTGGAGGGTGTGCCCAGGAGAGAAACTGAGGCATAGAGCAGCCCAACATCCTAGTCTCGGTGGGAAAATTAAGGAGGGGAGCCCCAGGACAGACAGGGGGCCAGCTCTGCCTTTGCCTCTCCTGGTATGGAGGGAGTCCAGCCCTGCCTTCTCCTGGATCCCTTGGTTCCTCTTTCCTGGCCCTCCCCTCTGCTGGCGCCTGCGTGGGAGGCCCTTGGCTGCATGACAGGGGAGCCTGGCTTCAGAGCGGGGACTCTTCCTTTTCTCCCCTGAGAGCAGCATCTTTCCCCAGCTCCAGCTTGGTAGCCCCACAGTGGGAGAGGTTGTAAATCCCCCACCCACCCACGGGAAACAGCTGGGTTCCAGGCACATCCTGTGGACTTAACCCTTTCCAGGCCTGCTGACCACTCCCTGGGCCTGAGCTTCTGCTCCTGTGTGTGAAGCTGGCGAATGGCCCCAGTAATGTTTATCATGATACTTAAAACTGCTGGTCCTGCCAGGAGCCAGGAAGGGGCAGGGTCTGCTTACAGCCTGGGGTGGCTGGTGACGACCACAGCAGGAAAGGGCTTGCCTGGGGCACAAGAGCTTCCTCTTTGGTCATCCCTTGCATCCAAAAGGCCTTTGTTGGGCATTGAACTCTCCAGGGCTCCCGGATGAACCAGGACCAGCTGGAAATACCCATATTGGCCCCAGGGCGAGGCTGCTGGAATCTGTTTACTTAGCTTTCTCCTCACCAGACTGTATGTGTCTAGGGAGTAGGGACTTTGTTTCTCTTTGCTTGATAATAAATTCTTATAAATGGCCTGAATAATGCTGAAAGTTTCCAGCTGTCCATAATTATTCTCCCTCTCTGCGTCTTCTGACCCTGAATTCACTTGGGAAAGTTGCCGTGGTTCGAAGGGTATGAAAATGTTTCACAAAGTTAGGAAATCACACACCTCAGGGGTGATTATTATTAGAGTCTCAGAGAGGCTGGAAGTGGATACCTTTATCGGCGGGAGGGTGGGGAGGCTGTCCATTAGCAGGTTCACGATGGTAATAATCTCTCTACTGGTGTGTGCTGGTAATAAAATGTCATGGGGCTTTCATAACTCCTATCTTATTTCATCCTTCCCACTGCCTGGAGCAGAGATGATCCTTCTCACTCGTGGATAGAGAAATGAGAATGCGGAGACGTTTAGTAATTTGTTCAAAATTGCCTAGTGACTGTGTGATGTCGGGGCTGGGGTCAGAACCCAGGTCTGTGGGGCTCAGAACGGGTCAGGGCAGAGCAAGGAGATGCTGTAGGCGCTGCGGTGGGAAAAAGCAGGGCCAGCAGGAGGGACAGCCAACAAAAGCTGGAGTCTGAGGCCCAGGATAAAATTTGGGCAGTTTTAGGGGTGGCTGGGTGGCTCAGTGGGTTAAGGCCTCTGCCTTCAGCTCGGGTCGTGGTCTTGGGGTCTTGGGATCGGCCCGGGTCGGGCTCTCTGCTTGGCGGGGAGCCTGCTTCCTCCTCTCTCTCTGCCTGCCTCTCTGCCTACTTGTGATCTCTGTCAAGTAAATAAATCAAGTCTTTAAAAAAAAAAAAGCTGGGCAGTTTTAGATCCCTACCCTGGGTGACTGAGGGAGATGGTCAGGCGATAATAGCATTTTATTGAATGCTAAATGTGCACCAGGACTCTGCTAGGTGCATTGTGTGAATTATGAATAATTCAAAGACAGCAAAGGAACAGGGATGAGATGGAAAATGTGAAGATAGAAGATGGGAATTGAGGTTTTTCCGGAGATAGGGGCCAGGGGCAGAGGCGTCATGATTAACAGTATGCTTGCAGGCTCAGAACAAATCCCGGCAGATGTGTAGGCCGCTTTAGGCTGGGAGAGAGGCATGAAAACCTAGCACTCCAGGGACTCCTGGGTGGCTCAGGTCACGATCTCCGGGTTCTGGGATCGAGTCCCGCATCGGGTTCTCTGCTCAGCAGGGAGCCTGCTTCCCCCTCTCCCTCTCTGCCTGCCTCTCTGCCTAATTGTGATCTCTCTCTGTGTCAAATAAATAAATAAAATCTTTAAAAAAAAAAAAAGAAAAAAAAAAAGAAAACCTAGCACTCCAGAAGTGGGCTGGGGTGTGAGCCTGGACACTCTGGCCCCGCCCCCTGGGCTCTGATTGGCCCCGCCCCCCAAGTCTCAACAGAAAGACAATAGTCCCAGAGAGCCACCTCCTCAGGGGACAGGACAGGCGGGTGCCAGCCTGCCCAGCAGGACAAGGAGGCCTTGTCTAGGCCTCCGGTCCAGATCCTGCTCCACCCTGGCTGGCCCTGGGGGGTGGTCGGAAGTTTAGATCCTGGGGTGGGAGGAGGCCTGGAGCTCACAGTAAGGGCCAGCGCTGGGCCTGGGGTCACCTGGAGGTCTCCAGGGAGCCAGGGTGTGGCTGGGGAGCAAGCTCTGGCTTCTGAGGAGTGGAACAGACATGCCGAGGCTTCCAGACCTTTCTATTTGATCCACAAGACACCCCTGTGGGGCGTGAATGGAAGGGATGATTTGTCCCATTTCACAGATGAGAAAATAGAAGTTCGAAGAGGTGGAAGCTTTCCTCGAGGCCACCCAGGGAGAAAAGACAAAAGAGGAAGCGCCTGGATTCCTGCCAGCGTGGGGAGTCCGGGGAGGAGGCGAGGGCTGCAGTTTATTCGAGGCTAAGCAGATTCAGGAGCCCAGAGGCCATCTGAGAAGACGGAGGCAGGCTCCTGTTAGCCCGTTCTCCCCCAGTCCACCTTTTGCATCCCCTTCCATTGCCCCCGCCCGCAGGTCCCCGGGAGCACAGGCCAAGCCTGCAGCATTCCAGGAAGGGAGGCACAGGGTCCCGGCCGCACAGCCCAAATCTGCTCAGCTTCTCCTTGAAATTCCACACACCCTGAGCATTTGGCAGGAGCCCGGAATGCGCTTCATCTGAACAATTTGTCTTTCATGGCGCATTTGCATCAATTACCCCATTGTTCCTCTCCCCTTTCCAGGACCACTAGGGCTGCCGAGGCACTCGAGCTCTTTGGGGGCGGGGGAGTGCGCGGCGCGGGGAGGCAGGGGCGCCCCCTGGCGGGCCAGTCTGCACGCACACATGCTGGTGCTCCAGCCGGGCTTGTCCGAGGTGGCAGCCTCAGCAAACCTTCCCGGGTGGCCCCCCCAGCTCACCCCTCCCAGTCCCCAGCGTCTCCGGCTGGAGCAGGAGAGAGATTCTGGGAGGCAAGAAGACGCAATGCAGGCGGATCAGCACTTTATAGGAGGAGGGGTGCGCTAAAATCCTGGGTGTAGACGCCTACCACACCGGGTCTGAATCCAGGCTCTGCCCCTCGCTGGCTGCAAGCCAGCTGTTTACCCTGATGAGTGTCCGGTGCTTGCTTTGTTTGTTTGTTTTTAATTTTTTAAAGATTTTATTTATTTATTTGACAGACAGAGATCACAGGCAGGCAGAGAGGCAGGCAGAGAGAGAGAGGGAAGCAGGCTCCCTGCCGAGCAGGCTCCATCCCAGGACTCTGAGATCATGACCTGAGCCGAAGGCAGAGGCTTTAACCCACTGAGCCACCCAGGCGCCCTGGTCTGTGCTTTGTAATCTGGTGGCAGTGATAGAGTCCATCTTCATGATGGGTGGATTCTGTATTTGCAAATCAGCCTGCTTGCTAACATTTATTAGTAACCCCCAGTCGATACCCGGTGGCTTAGCGGTTGTTTGCAGACATGTGTAGACCCGGGAACAATTGGCCTTGTGCAGAGCCCATGTTCCCAGCTGCCTTCTCCTGTTGGCTCCGTACTATAGACGAGCACTCCTTCTGCAGTCTATTTAATGCCACGTTTTTTGCATTTTTGTGCTTTTTGTTGGTGATTTCCCTGTTTACAAAGGCCGCCCAGCACCGTGCTGGAATGCGGGCTGGTGTTCCTAAGCTCCGGGAACCTGTGTGATGCGTCTCACAGAGAAAGTCCATGTCTTAGAAAAGCTTCGTGTGTGGGTGAATTACGGTGCTGCTGGCCAAGAGTTCGATGTTAATGAATCAGCAGTATGTATTAATAAGGTGTCTTTAAACAGAAACACACAGACAACCAGGTTCTGTGCTGATGGGTTGGGGAAAACATGGTGACCAGAGGCTCACAGGAACCCAACCCGTATTTCCCCAGGGATCAATGGTTCTGTATTTGCTCATTCAGTGTTTGGGTGGCTTGATGGAACCCAGAGTAATGAGAATCCGCTGTGCTTACCTCACGGCTCTGCTCCGAGGCTGGACTATGTCCCAGGCAGCCCTGCAGTTCTTACACTCCTTGTTCTATGATGTCCGTGTGTCCATCTCCTGAAGCCCCTCAGCCACCCTGAGCTGAGATCCCTCCATGGGCACACACAGAAGCCTCGCCAGCCAGGCTTTGCAGCTCAGACCCAGAATATCTAATGACTCTTCATTCATTTGGTTTCACTGAAAGGTCCACACTGTTCTTGATGACCCGGAAAGACTTTCCACAGACATGACCTCATTTGCTTCTCACAACAATACTGGGTGGCAGCGTCATTGTTCCCATTTCATAGGTGAGCCTGAGGTTCAGAGAGGCTACAGCCAAGCTCAAGGTTACTGGGTTATTTAGCTAGAGCCAGAAAGCTGCTCATTACACCGGCTTTTCACCTCCCGGCTTGTCCCTATTAAAACCTGATGCTCCAGGGAAGGTAAGAGCCAGACCTTGTAAGATTTTATTTATTTATTTGTCAGAGGGAGATAGAGAGCATGAGCAGGGGGAGCAGCAGGCAGAGGGAGATGCAGGCTGCCCGCTGAGCAAGGAGCCCCATGCGGGACTCGATTCCAGGACCCGGGGATCATGACCTGAGCCAAAGGCAGCTGCTTAACTGAATACACTACTCAGGCATCCCTTGTTATTGACACTTTAGTGTGAATGAGTACACTGAGGTCCCCAAAGAAACTGGCTGAGAGCAAGTGGGAGATGACTATCTGAACGACGCCTCTGCAGGTAACCCCAATCACCCCACTTCTCCTACCTCCCTTTTGCCTGCAGCCCCTTCGGGCTCTGAGTCACCACCCCCACTGTCACCATGGTTACCGTCCTACACACTCAGTACATCACAGCTACACCTAAGCCTCCCTCCCCCATCTCACCCACCTGCCCATCCCTCCCACATCCTCTCAATCAATTTAGTTCTATCTCAAGTTTCGGTTACATTAAAAGCATTTGTATATTTTTAGACTAGGTAAATATTTTGCCTATCCAAGCCATGTCGTCTGTGATGATTCACATCCCTTTGTCATACAACTTCATTCTCTGAAGTTAAGTTGTGCCCTGTTTCTATTTGCTCAGTGGTGTGTTTGTCTGGGACCATATCGGCCTCTATTTTGGTGATGGCAGAATAAGTTCAGGACATCCAGACCCACAAGGGAATCTAGGAATGTTCTTTCCCTCTCCGCCCCTCCCCTTGCTTTTCTTTCTTTTTCCTTTTAGAACTTCTCAGGAGCCACCCCCTTGCCTCACCCCCACCTCCTGCTCTAATCCATGGGGGGTACTCACTGGGCCTCCCCCAGAGCCGGGCCTGATCTCAGGTGCTTTCCTCCCCATCACCCTGGGAACTCCCTTTGCCTCTTACCTACCCATTCTCAATTTCCTACGGCCCATGCCTTCCTCTTCTGTAGTTTGCGCCTTCATTTTGGGGAAACACCATCTCCAGCAGCTTCCTGGGAAAAGAGGTAAGAGAGGTTCGAGGCTTTGCGTATTTGAAAACATCCGTCCCCAGCCTTACAGTTCACTGATAGTTTGGCTGGGTATCCCTAGCATTCTGGTTGGAAATCGTTTTCCCTTAGAATTTTGAAGGCAGTTTTTTTCTTTTGTATTCTAGCTCCCAGTATTGCTGTTGAGAGACCTACAGCCATTCAACTTTTCAGTCTTTTGCATGTGACCCACTTTTCCTCCCTGGAAGCCTGAAATATCTTTTGTCTCCTCTGCCTTGGGTCTTTGTTGTAACAGAGCCTCGTGCTTGGTGACCCGACCCCCTCCGTTCTGGAAGGTGTGGGTTTAATTGCTTTGATAACCATCTCCTTCTGAATTCTCTGATCTCTCTTTCTGGAACTTCAAATAGTAAAATATTTGACCTCCTGGATGATCCTTTAATTTTCTTATCCTTCCTGATCTCTTTCCCATCTCTTTTTGTACTTTTGGGATGATTTCTTCAACTCTCTCATCCAGCCCTTCTATTGAATATTTGTTGCTATCGTATTTTTAATTTCCAAGAGTTTTAAAAACATTTTCTGAGTGTTTCTTGTTCTTTTGACACAGCCCTGTGTTCCCAGTTCATGGACAGAACAACTTTTCTCTCTCTATTAATCATAGTTTTTTTAAGTTTTGTTCTGTTCCTTGCATTTCTGTGGCTTTTAGTCTGCTTGTTTTAGTTCTCTTTCAACTTCGATGTCTTCCTTAAATATCTGGTGATCTTGCGGCGCCTGGCTGGCTTGGTGGGTTAAACATCCAACTCTTGATTTCAGCTCAGATCCTGATCTCAG
>RCUC01076553.1:0-11641 GCA_003697995.1 Taxidea taxus jeffersonii
ACCAAAATAAATCAACATTCAATCAAATCCTTAATAAAAATGTCTAACTGCAAAAATCAGTAGCACATGCTTTGTCCTCTAGGTCCCTACTTGAAAAAAGACCCCATCACAACCAGCAGCTTGGTCCGGGAAACCTGTTAGGCCTTGTGGGTCCAAGACCCTCTTCCCCTTCCCCGAGACCCCAGGGTGGATGCAGGCAGAGGTGGGAGATCCCAGCATAGACACCCGCCACGCAGCCAGGGATCACCATCCTGACCCCTCTGACGGTCCTCGCAGAGTTAAGTGGGATCTAAGGGTAGCATCAGAAAAACCAAGCAAACTGAACTAGCACTGCAAAATCCTAAGAGCTACACCAGCACTGCTCTCACAGCTACAAACCATGCTAAGGTTCACACTCAACCTGAACAGGGTAACTACCTACTAAACTAAAAATTCTAAACATATCTAGAGTCTCCTAACATAACAGACAACATGTCCTGGATACAATTTTTAAAAAATCACTTGTCATACCAAGAACTAGGAAAATCACAATGTGAATGAGAAAAGATAACTATCTTATGCCAACAGGAAGATGAATCAGATGTTGGAATAATCTGATGAGAAATTTAGAGCAGGTATCATAAAAATGCTTTTACCATAAATTACAAATTCCCCTGAAACAAACAGAAAACTAGTAAACTGCAGCCAGCAAAAAAATAAAAGTTACAAAAAAGAAACAAAGGGGATTCACAGAACCAAATTACATAATAAAAAATTTTAAAATTCATCAAGTGGCAATGACAAAGGACAGACCCTGTGAATTTGAGGAAACACCACTAGATTTCCCCAACTGAACAAGAGAGAAAATAGACTGGGGTAAAAAAGGAAGTGAGCCTACAGGGCCAGTGGGACAATAATAAAGAATCCGAACACTAGTGCGAGACGAGACAAGAGGAAAAACTGAAAACATATTTTAAATAAATACTGCCTGAACACTCCCCCAGATTTGGTGAGAGAGACCCAGAGATCAAGGAGGTAACCTCGAAGAAATCCATGTGAAGACACATCACAGAACTTTTGGAAATTAGAGACCAAAAAGGAATCTCGAAATCAGCCAGAGAGAAATGATGCGTTACCTATACGGGAACACCGATTCAAAAGAACACCCGTAGCTTGAGAGAGAATCTCTTCATTATGGTTACCAACAATGACAACTTACACTATAGCATTTAGAATTTTTAATGTCCTTTAAAGAGACTCCTACTTCATTCGAGATTAAAACAACATCCCTTCCTTTACAAAATTGGGGTTATTACCTGCACAGTGTATCTGGACCAAAAACGAAGATATTCTAACACTACAGGAATCACAGTGATACACTGCTAAGACCGAGACCTTGGAGCACAAAGCCACTGTGATTCCATAGGCCGACCTGGGATCTTAACAGACAGCTTCCTCAAGTGATTCTGACATCAGCACCGTATAACTTGGACAGATACTAGATACAAATATTCTGTGGATCAAAAAGCAAGAAAATATTAACCTTCAGCATTTGTTTGTAGAAGGTAAACTAATTAAGTATATGTAGTGAAAGCCAACAAACAAAACATTTAAAACCAGGGAACTAAAATGGTAGAGAAAAGAGAAAAACAATTTATAAGTTTAGTTATGCTAGTTCAGAAGAACTGAAAAAAAAAAAAAAGTTGTTGAATCAAACATCCCAGATGCATTTCTAAAATTTTCTTATGTGACAAAGCAAGATGGATTACTATAGATTCTATTATACTTAGAAGAAATTCCAAGGTTGCAAAGGAAAAAAGTGCCTTTGAACCATCATCAGATTTTTCTTCATTCCCTTTCACAGTGTTTTTATTGCAAACCATTTCATAGCCTTTCTGGACGCTGGTGGCCTACAAAACTGGTGTTCCAACAAAAGATGAAGCAGGGAAGGGGGCCTGTGGGGCCTCCCCTGGGCAGAATAGCATCGAACCCTCTAAAGCCATCCTTCTCAAGACCTGCGGTTTCATTCCCTACACTACTATACTCCATTCCCTTGCAGACCAAGACCAGTGGACACCACGATGGGCTACACAGTCACTATGCCTCCTATTCCTATTCTGTTCTTATTGTTATACCTGTCCAAGCGGGTCGCACATGGCAGGTATACTCAGAAAAGGTTTCAGGCACGGATAAGTTTGACCTTGGCTGCAAAAGCCATTCTTGTTCCCCAAGAGCCACAAATATTTCTGTTCACTCAAGGTCAAGAGGTGGCTCTGAGATCCTGGCCGTGGCCCTGGACTGCTTCTCTTCCCGAGAAACAATCCAAATGGAACTAGGTATTAGGCTGGCCTGCGGTGGTCAAGCAGGTGCAGCCTCCAGGAGGTGGGAGCACAGGGTACAGCAAGGCCGGGACCGAAGAGCAGAGGCACTTAGGAGTGGGCATGCATATTTGGTACACATGAGTCCTAGGGCTGAGGTTCATGACGCAAAGAAGATGGGAGTGGGAGGGATCAGTTCCCGAGGGGCCAACACGCCTCCGTTCCTGCAAGAGACATCCGGAGCATCTAGTGTGTGCCAAGTTCAACACCTGCCTTCGGACGGATCTTTACTGGAGAAAAAGACAAGCAAGATACCTGCTCCCAAGGATTTTACCTCCTGGTAGATGTTCAATTAGAAAGAATATGCCTAAAGATGTTGTATTAGATGTTATTTTGGACTCTTGTAAAGACAATTACAGGTTGAGTTATTTAGGGACTAAAGATGACAAAAAAAGCAAAAAAAAAAAACCAAACCCAAAACAAACAAACAAACAAAAAAACAGCAGAGAGAATCTTCCATGTATTAGGGAATTTTTCTTTTTTTTTTTTTTTCTTTTAAAGTAATCTCTATGCCCAACATAGGGCTTGCACTCATGACCCCAAAATCAAGAGTCACCTGATCTACCAACTGAGACAGCCAGATGCCTGGATTGGAAATTTTCAAAAGGAAGTTTGTGTTGTTTCTTACCAGTGAGAGGAAATACTTCTCATATAGAGAACACACAGTTTTAGGAATGAGAAAGACACACCACTGATGCCATGTCAAAAGCAAGAAAGAAGATGCAGAGCAAGGACCATTGCAGGAATCTTCTTTATTAAATAAACACTAAAAAAAAAAAACAAAACCCAAACTTAGCACTATAGGAAATGGCTTCCCAAGCTCTGACGAAGGTGGTTTTGGTCGAATCCAGAATCTAGTGAACCTGGTTTTCCGACCTATTACCTTTCAGGCGTGCACAGCAAACTGCTGCCGTTCCCCGAACTTCGAGGAAACCAAATCCACAGAGAAAGCCTGGGTCTGCTCAGAAGCACAACACAGCTGGGAAGAGAACACGGATAACTGGGTAGGTAATCCATTCTGATTTCCAAGACGGGTAAGTACATTTTTTCACAGCCCGACCAAAACACGGAGAAACCTCACTCTCCTGGAACTTTCCAAACACCAGACAAGCTCCTGTAGGGGCACGAACCACTCTCTCCCCAGCGCATGGCAGCGGAGGGCACGGACGGCAGCTGGACCACGGGTACCTGCATGCCCGGCCCCTATCCAGGCCTGGGGTCGTGGACGAGGGCCCTAAAATCTGCCGCCCAGCTTCCTCCTCTGTAAGATGGAGACAGCGGGGGTACGTACAACAGATGGGCTGCGAGACATAAAGAAGTTCAGTGAGCACACGGCTAGGATGTCAGGGACGTGTGGGACGCTGAGGTGACACCCCGCCTACAGAACACAGTGGAGAAGAGGAGAGGACGGAAGTAGCCCCCATTAAGTTCTTCGGTGCCTTAGTCCCACCTATTATCTCATTTAATTTCCTAATAATGCTGTAATAAAGGAGCACGATTATCTAATGGAAGACGGTACTTTTTCTGCGATTTCAAACTTCAGAGAAAACCCCAATCACTCAATTCTTCAAAATCAGAAAATAATACGGCCGTTAGAATATGGCATATAAGCACTTGTGACACGAGGAACTGGCTGAGTACGGTATACGATGATCTCACCTTGGGTCCTGAGCTTTGCATAAAGAAGCCAGGCTGCTGGATGCCAACTCCCACCAGAAAGTCCATCGTGTCAACACGGCCCTAACCAGGTACGACGGCAATGTGAAGTCATCACGTGGTCCAAAATGTCACCACGTCTGATTCTGAACCTTTCTGCTTATGGAGAAACTTGCACCCCTGAAATTTTCATCTGCACCTACATAGCCAACGGCAGACAGTTCATCAGTAGATGCAGTTTTAAACCCAGAAATTACAAACACTGTTGAAATCAGACTAATTAAAGCACAGCTTGGCTAGGGAGATCTCGCCTGCAAGGGTAACAAAGGGATTCCCAAGTGTACTTCATTGAGAGAGGCCAAAATTGGCCAGTTTTCACCAAGGGGGCAGGGAAAATGTTTCAAAGACTCACAAAAACACCACTTCGAGACAACAAAAATGTGCTAAAATGAATCTCTTCAAAGGCACAACAGAAGTCCATGGGTTAAAAAGGCAGGGGTGTTCACAAGGACACACATAGGTGTTGGGACAAGGAGGACTCACAGGAGGGTCAGGAGCCACCGGTCCAAACCCAAGCCACTGCGTCACAGGGGCAGGTGAGTGGCTGTGACCGCACTGGTTCCTGATTTATGGGAATGACAATGAGCCTGAGGATGATGAGGACAACGATGTCATAATCTAAATTGAAAACAGATGTGAATCTGTTTCAACTCTTTATTCTCTACAACAAAGGGACATTTAAGCAAAAAAGGTAATGGGCTTTAAGTACAAACATATAATTTGACTCACTTTGGCTTTGAATTCTCACTGGCTGTCGGTTTACTAACACCCTCACCCAGCATCTACATCTGTGTAAAGTTTTGCAATCTCGAACCGTTCCTTTGAAATTAAAAATTTACTTGGGAGATGAGGTCCGAAATATAAATACTACCCTCTATTATTAAACGTAGCATGCTGACAATCTGCTTGAGGTTTATATAGAAAAGAAGAAAAATTCTACTAAACAAAGTAGGCTATATATAAATATCCCCAACTCTCAGGCTCAGGCAATTTTCAGCAGCAAAGGGCTGCTAAAGGACGGAGAACAGGGCAGAGGTAGCACACTGGGAGACGGGTGTCCTTCACGTGTCTAACCATTCCCATGGGAGCGCCCGCATCCCCGTTCGAGCCCCACACGGCCGTGCCACCCGTCAGCCCCACAGGAACCGAGAGAGGTCTTCTGTGCAAGCGGGGTGACCTTCCTCCCTAAGTTAAACATGACTCTTCTTCAGTCAAGACCACGATGAACACCGCACCTCTGCTAGAATCTTGAGCTTCACAAGGTCCTGTGGTCGCATCCCCAAACTGGAGGAGAAGCCTCGCGAGCTGTGATTGTACTCAGTCACCCACTTCCTGCCCACGATCACGCGGCGCTCTTACAACCGGGAATACGCGGGCAAAGCAGACGTGTCGATCTGGCTCGTGTCCAGAAGGCTTTTGCTTCCTTGTCCATCGCCTGGAAAGTTTTGGTGCCAGGTCTCTGCGTGGCTGGTTCTTCAGCACGCGCGATACAGCTCATGTTTCCTCCTCAGAGAGGCCCACTGTGAGTACTGAATTCCAGGTAAGCTCTCTGGAACTTATCATCCTTAAATCCTGCATTCTTGCCTGCAGAACACTTACCATCATCTTAAACTAGCTTCTTTGTGTATTTGCTCGTCCGACATCTTTAACGCACATGTGCTCACACACTCGGGAAGTGACGGGGACAAGAACGACGCTCCCCTTTGCTGCCTCCTGACTATGCTGTAAGCTGGCACTTACATACGTGTTGCACACACGGGAAGAAAATGAAACACATACTCGATATTAAACACACGCATCGATACACTCATGGGGGCCCACAGGTGAGGCACGGGCTGTGGTTCTCCAGACAAGGGAGAAGCTGATGAACACTAACTGAGGGGTTCATGGAAGACTTCACAACACACGGTGCTTGAGCTCGTACTGACAAATGTGTCCCTTCCACCGAGGGACAAGAAAGCAGAGGTGAGAATGGCATTCTAAATTCCTTATATAAAAACAACGATAAACATTTTCCCCTCAAAGGACTCTTGTCATAATAAGAGTTGCCATTTGTTAAGTACCCAGTATATGCCAGGAGTGGAGCTTTCCATATATCACCTCAATAAATCTGGAAGGTTAGTACTATCACACATTCTATGGGAAAGAAAACGGACGTTCAGATACCCGCCCAATCTATAAAAGCTCCTTCCATTATGGCTCTGTCTACCTTCCTCCCATAATAGAACTCATCTTCAAATTATTCTGTGAATAAAATAGGAACTGTCAGTGCAGACATGCAGGGAATTCACTAATTAGATACTTACTACATAAATATCTTTATGTTTACACAAACTGACATTTTCAAGTTCCTAATCTCTATTAAGAATAACAGATTGTAACCCTCTCCTGTTTATTCCTCAAAACTGTTTCAAAACTCAATCCCTCATCTAGAATGTTCCATTAAGAATATACAGAGAGAAGACAATGAATCACTCAAAAAAAAAAAAAATCAGAAGTTCATTTAATTAATGCAACATAGCCCAGAGAAGCTGGCCACATGCATGTGTGTATCTTACATCTAGATGTAAGAGTATCTGCCCGAGGCTCCTGGTCGACCGAGGGCTGTGGGAGACAGTCTGACTGCGGCGGTGTGGACAGCCGTGGGCCTGACAGGAGCACTGGCCTGGCTAGGTGAAGGGTGATCAGAGAAGCCCACTCGGTACTCAGAAAAGGAAACACGGGCCTGGGAGTACCGTGCTCAGCACCACCCAGAGAAAGAGGTGCCCTGGAGATGGCTTTCAGGGGCCAGGGGGCCACGGGGCTGGCCAGGCTACTGCCTCAGGCTAGCACAGCAGACACTGGGCTTAAATTCAACTCAGTGCCCCTGTTCTGGCTTTAAACTCAGTGAAGCAACATTCTGACCATGACGTGGCTTCACAAGCATCTTTTCTACGGGAAAGCGTGCTGAGTGCTGGCAGGAGTAGTCCCGTCTACTTGACAGTAAGGTTTCTCAATTTAAAAGAAAACATTTTAATGTATGTAATTATCTTGCAGATTTTAGTTATGTGGCTCTGTCAGACTATCTCTGGTCATCGATAAGATCACGTTTCAAGAACTGCAAACTGAGGGCCACCTCCGGGGCCCAGGTGAGAGCCTGCCCCTCAGGTCCCGTGTGAGACCCCCGCGCCAGAACATCACTTTCATGCTCCAAGCCTTCCTTCTCCCCAAACACGTTCCTCACGGCCCCCCAATCACGGCTCGGAGCTCGTCTCCTCCTGTAAGCCGGCCCACACACGTGCTGCACATGGCACACGCGCTCCCCGACAGCGACACAGATGGGGGTGCCGGAGGGAGCATGAACCAGGGCGCCGAGACACAGCCGTGTCCGCTGTCACAACCTTCATCTTTGCATCGCCTGGAGTGGAGGCTACGTGTCTACATCACCCACGGGACAGAGGACGCATACCACCTCCCTACGATACGGCCGGTCTGTCCCCCACCCTTCTACACCAGCCGGAGCTGCAAGTGTTACAATCGGACAGTGACACCGTGATCCGAGCGTGCACAGTGGCTGTGTACATCAGACTGGGCAAACGGTAAAGCGGCTGATGAAATCTGGCAGGGACCACTGCAGGCTGACACCATAAGGACACGGGGACATCGTCACACGAGAAGAGGGCACTATAAGTTTATTCAGTTTAAGAAACAAGAAACAACTAGAGTTGTATTAACAGGATACTGGGGATTTCCTTTTTGCCCTTCAGTTTACAGTCTAGGAAAGAAGCAGTTTTTCGAGACGGATCAAAAATGGTGTTAGACTTCTAATAGGGAGCTTCAGAGAGAAAAGAACCAGGAAGCTGGGAATTTAGAGGGAAAAATATTCTGTCTCAACCTACAGAGGAACGTTCTGGAACTGGACCAGTGGGCTGCACAGAGAGGTCAGGCAGGCCCTGTCACGGCTGGGGTTGGTGGGGGGAGCTGCGTGTCGGCGGGTGGAGCAGGTACAAGAAGAGAGCTTTGCCGGCCCTACAAGGCCTGTCCCAACCACACGCTTCTATCTGCCACTGGCTTGGGGTCTGCGGGCTCCCCAAAGCCCTGTGATGAGCGAGCAGACCACCATCACAACTGCTCCGGTTCTCCCGTGGCGGGACTCTTGATAACTTCGGCCACCACTTTGGAGAACAGAGCATTTGGAACACCATTTCTTTGAGAATTTTAGTGGTGGAACTGAACCCCACCCCCCCTTACCCATTATGCCGCCATGTAGCTCCTAGAAAGAATGGTCTTGCTTCATAGTGAAGACGTGCCGGAGTACCGAACACTTCAAACCTGACTCGACGGACCTCCCTTCAGGTGTTGGCCGTCTTGTCCTCTGATCTCAAGGGTCCAGGCTTTTTTCTCCCAATCTGTTCCCTGCCAGATGGACTGAACTCCCGTTCAGTCCTCAGGTCCTTCCTGTACCAGCCCCCGGCACCACGTGTGCCCCACGCCCCCAGGACTAAACCACACCCTCCAAGCTCACCAGAAGTTCTCATGGATCGCTCCCTAGATGCACGCGTGTCAACACTCCCTAGCTTCTCCTGTCTCTCGGTGCTTCTGGTCCCTGCACTGCCTTTCACCCTGCCTGCCTGTGAGTGACCTTCAACTGTCCCTCAACATTGCCCTGAGAATCCATAAGCTACTAACAGTTACCTCTCTCTTCACTCGCATCATGAGGCCATACTCCGGTCCCCACTGGTGGATCAACCTGTTCCCCCACCACTGCTGCATCTGCCTGGCATCAGGACCGTCTCCAGGATGGAACAGAGTCACAGTGGTCAGCGCTCCAGTCAGAGTGGATGCGTTCTTGTGGTAATTGCCCTTAGTGTCCCACCAGTAAGCCACCTGCTCTCTTTGTAGCACTGCATATTACGGACCATAATGGCATCCTGGAAGTTCACGGTGGCTAAAATGAGCTAAAGGCAGGGCCTTAATGACAGAAATCCTTTAAGAACAGCCCTTCCCCTGACTATTAGGGGTGATATGATATTGTGATTTATAGTAAATACATCTGGTGTTTGTCCCCATTCCTGGGGAACAGCCCCTAAAGTCCTATAATTTCCTAAGTGATAAGAGCTCTAGGACCATCCTTAGTTCCAGTGAGGTGCCTCTGGGTGGGCCCCTAGCTAGTTCCTGGATGGGGCAGGTCACCAGAAAGACCAAGCCATCATCAGAGTACTGGAATTTTCAGCCCCACCCTCTACTTCTCGAGAGACTGGGCTAGAAATAGAGCTAATAACTGATCATGCCTACTTAAGGAAGCATCCATCAGATCCCAATAATGTGGGATTCTGAGAGCTTCCAGGTCGGTGAACACATCCGAACAGTGGGAGGGTGATACTGATACAGAACTACCCCCCTTCCGGGAGACAGAAGCTTGTGCTAGGGCCCCTTCCAGATTCTGCCCTGTGTACCTCTTCATCGTTCATCTGGATCCCTTGTCACATTCTTCAGCAAAATGGTAAACATGTGTCCTTGAGTTCTGTAAGTTCCTCCAGCAAACTATTCGAATCCCAGGAGGACATGTGGAAACCTCTGATTTATAGCTAGCCAGTCAGAAGCATGACAAGTTGGAGTTGGGACTGGCATCCGAAGTGGGCAGAGTCTTGTGGGACTGAGCCCTTAACCAGTGGCTTGTGGCACTGTCTCCAGGAAGATGGGGCCAGAATTGAGTTCAACTGTGGGATGTCCAGGTGGTGTTGCAGAGAACCGCCTGGTGTGGGGAACTCCCACCCTCTGGTGTCACAGTGCTGCAGGTGGGGTTGTCGTGTGAGAGGAATGGACACAGAGAGGAAGATGCTTTTTATAACTCAGATAACATACCTAACAAATGCATTTTTCAGCCAAATAATGTGTATTGCTATATGCTAATGCAATGATGTCTACTGCTAAGTACAGTTGCTACATACACTCTTATCCTAAATTTTAAATATATGGATATATGTGTCTTTATATTCATAAAAATGTACTGGTTTCTCATCCAGTAAAACTTCAGTCTTTGGTAGCAATGCAAGCTTCAAATGATAAAATTATGCTAACCAAGATAAAAAAAAATTCAGGCTAGCTGTATTCATTAAAATATTAATAATTCTTATGTGGTCACAGTGTCAGTCCTTCTTAAAGTACTGATTTCCTACTAAAGGACAAAGAAAACTTTCATATTATTTTTTCTTTGTCCAGTATTTTTATTTTATACTCTTAGGCTAAAGAAAACAAGCTTAATAAAATATCTGTATTGACATAATCGTATAGCTATTTATGATACAAGTTAAGTATATACAATAACAACCACACATAAAGAGATGAGAGTAATGCAAGTATTAGTGTCTATTTTAAAAATAATCATTGTAGAAAAAAATAATCATTGTAGAATAAATCTGGTCTGTTTCTCCTAAATACCTGTTTCTGGATGAGAAGGTTTTGGAAATAATTTTAAGCAAGCCAATTGTTTAAAAAATGTTTTCCTAGCTCATACTACATGCTGAGACTGGCCCCTTTTCTTTTTTTTTTTAAAGAGAGCATTGTTTTAAAATCTTTAACATCTTAATGTCAGAAAAGTAAAGAGAAATTTAATAAACTGAGGTATCTACCTTCATCATAACTAAAGTAAAATACGTTAAAATACATATTTATGTGTGCCTGCACGTGCACACACACACACACACACACACACTCCCGTCTTTCTCTTCCTTTGAGCCCATTCTTTGATTTTTTCCTTACTGTTAAGGTCTCGGTTCTCCCCTGGGGTGGGGGTTGGGGAGAGAGTAACAACAGTGTCCTTAAGTGCACCTGATTTCTCTTGCTGTCATGAGATTTATCAAAAATAAATTTCCAGTCTATACAATGACATAAAAATAAGGTACTGTATCTAGGTTGTGAAAGATACTAGAATACTCTGCTGTCATATTCTTGCAGGATTAAAACAAGTTTTCTGTATTTCTTTACACAACCATATGGAAATCTTTTCAATTAAGTATAATTCAAGAACACTAAGAAGCGTTTAAAAGCACCTCTCTAAATAAAGCATACTGTTAGCAACTGTTGGGCTTAATGACACGAACAGGGGAATACTTTTCTCAAGAAGTTGTGTGTAGTCAGGAAGACAGTCGTACCCACAACAGAAGTACAAGGAAACTAAGCGCTCCAGAAGGTTAAGTAGCCCGAGGATGTCTCCTTGGAGGTGAAGAAGCGTGTGGCGAAACAGATGCCACGAGCTACCGGCGGGGGCCGGACTGCCTTGCCCCAGGAGTCCGGGTCTTTGGCCAGAAGGCAGCAAGCCAAGTAAGGGCACCAGGCTCAGAGACAGACCGTAGAGAGAGGGCTGGCTTCCACCCTGCATCTGACTGCCTCCTCCACCCCTGCCCCATTGTCATCACCTCTGGCCACCACCAAGCTATCCCCGAGCACTCCTTTCTCTACAAATAAGCCAGAGGACTTTTTTCAAAAGATAAACCAACATAGCCTCCTCCTCTCTCGCTCACCCCTCCTGTGGCTCCGCAGCTTCTGTCAGAGCCAGAAGAAACTCCGGAAGGACCCCTGCAAACGAG
>RCUC01076558.1:0-10881 GCA_003697995.1 Taxidea taxus jeffersonii
AAAAAGAGTTATGGATGACAAAGAGGAAAAGAGTTACTTTAGAAAAGAGTAACTTTTAGAAAAGTCTTCCAGACATCACCTTCACCACTCATCAAGGTTAACATCTCTAGCAATTGGCAAATCAAAACTGTGTGCCACCTGATAGGATACAACAAGAACACAGCATCCCTTTGGTACTATTCCTAACAAAGATGAACATCCTAAATCCTATCATGAGAAGACTTCAGACAAGGTCAAATCAAGCAACATTACACAAAATAAATGCACAGTAATCTTCAGAAAGACCAAAGTTATGAAAGACAAGGAAGGAACAAGGAACTTTGCCCCTAATTGAGGAAGACTAAAGAGAAGGGCAACTCAATTCAAAGTGTGATCTCAGGGGCGCCTGGGGGGCTCAGTTGTTGAGTGTCTGCCTTCAGCTCAGGTCATGATCCTAGGGTTCTGAGATCCAGCCCCGAATCAGACTCCCTGCTCAATGGGAAACCTGCTTCTCCCTCTCCCACTTCCCCTACTTGTGTCCCCTCTCTTGCTGTGTCTCTGTCAAATGAATAAATAAAATCTTAAAAAAAAAATTCTGATCTCAGATTGGGTCATTATTGGGACAGATGATGAAACCTGGTAGGCTGCTGAGAAACAGATGGTGATATGCATCTATGTTAACTTCCTGACTGTGATGGTTGTACTCTGGTTATGTATCAGAAGGTCCTTATTTGTAGAAAACACATGCTAAAGTATTTGGGAGATAAGACATCAAGCTGTGAACTTATTCTCAAATGGTTCAGAAAAAAAAAAATAATCTTTTTGTACTAAAAAAAAAAGCTTTTCTATACATTTTAAATAATTTAAAAGTTTTGTGAATGAAACTTTTTTCAGATAGCCTTTTCTCATTTCGATCACTCTGTTATTCTAGAGCTCCTAAACAATGATGGATATTTTTGATATAAATGTGTATTAATATCATCTACTTATTTGAGGATATTTCTACATTTCTAATCTAATCTTTCTAATTTATTTCCTCGATGAGATTATTAAACCCCAAAAGACATATCTTATGCTTCTATTTCCTTTGTATTCCCTTAAAGTATCAAATAGCTGTTCTTAATAACCACTTGAAAACACTAAAGGTTTTGGAACATGAATTATATGAAGAGTTTAATTGCTTCTTTCAATTTAAACCCATTGAAAAACTTTAAATCATCTCTCTTAAGTCATCCAGGAACCAAGTCTGTGCTGACTGCTCTTTCACACCAATTGGTGTCCTCTGGGATTCATAGAAATATGTGTCTTGGTGGAAAAATGCGTCACTCCACCAACGCACAGCTAGACTCTCACAACCAGAGCACAAACAAAATGTGGAATTCTGAGTGAAGCACAAGGAATCTATATCCAAACAAGAGTTCACATTCTTCCTGTTCTGTTACATTGTGAAATGGAAACATGGTTTCCTGGGAAAAGGGCCAGATTTCACAAATTAAATGCTTTTGCTTAAATGTGCATAGCTGCTAAACACTTAAACTGTGCTTATTGAGAATATCTTGTTTTGAAGATCTGGTCTTGATTCCAACTGGAAAGTTGAAAGGAGGCGGGGGGTGGGGGTGGGGAGGTCTTCTTGTGTGCAACAGAATGGGTTTAACAGAAAGTTGTCTTGAATACTACCAGTTCTTGACTGGTTTAAGTACCTGAAAGGCAAAAATGCTTATGTACATTTCTTGCCACCAGTGGTATGTATGTCAACCATTCTAACATGTCTGTTTACATATATAAACACACTTCATCCTCCAAAGAACCTTGGTATTTTTTATAATGGGAAAGTTCAACTGTAGACAAAAATAGAATAATAGAGTAAATCCCTATGTACCTATCACCTTGCTTGAACAATGATTAACGTATGGCCAATCTCCTTCCATCTATATCCCCATCCACTTCCCTCAGGACTATTTTTGGATCACATCCTAGATATGGTATCATTTCATCTGTAAATACTTCAGTACGTATCTCTTAAATATACAGATTTATATTGTAGGGCTCAACCCACCAAATCGAGAGTCGTATGCTCTACCCACTGAGCCAGCCAGGCATCCCCAAGGATTATTTTTGAAGTATAACCACAATGCCACTATCACACTTTAGAAGTTAATAATAATTCCCTATACCAAAGATCCAATCAGTATTCAGATTCCCCTGATTGTCTCATAAACCATTTTTTGCTAACAATTTGTTCAAATCAGGATTTAAATAAGGTCCACACATTGTAATTGGTTGACTGTTCTTTATTATTATTATTTTTTTTTGCCTTTTTAAGTAAGCTCTTAAAAAAAGATTTTATATATTTATTTTTGTGTGAAAGAAAGATAAATAGAGCATGAGCAGGGTAAAGGGCAGAGGGAGAACCATATACTCCCCACTGAGAAGGGAACCTGATGCCAGACTCAATCCAAGGACCCCAGAGATCATGACCTGAGCCTAAGGTAGACACTTAGCAGACTGAGCCACCCAGTTGCCCTTAAGTAAGCTCTTTACACAATGTGGGACTTGAACTCACAACCCTGAGATCAAGAGTCACATATTCTACCAACTGAACAAGTCAAGCACCCCTCTTCTTTTCTTCTATTTAAAAAAAATATATATTTATTTACTTGAGAGAGAGACAAGAGTGCAGGCTGAGGTGTGTGGGTGGAGGGAGAGAGAGAAAGAGAATCTCAAGCAGACTCCCCACTGAGCACAGAGCCCGATGCAGGGCTTGATCTCACACCCTGAGATCCTGACCCCAGTCAAAACCAAGAGTCACACACTTAACCAAATGAGCCACCCAGGTACCCCTTCATTTCTTTTAAATAGGCTTTTGAAGTTTCTTTTAATTTAGTGATCTCCCCCTTCATCATCATCTCTTCCTCTCCTCTCCCCCTTTGCACTTTGCTTGCTGGAGAAACTGAGTCGTTTATCCTGTAAAGTTTCCCACCTCTGAATTTTGCTGGTTGCATTCCTACAGTGTTGCTTAATATATTTCTCTGGCCCTGACGTTTCCTGTCAATTGGTAATTAGATCCAGATGCTTGATCAGATTCAAGCTTGATCGTTTTTTGCTTGTTTTTTTGTCAAGAGTACTTCATAGGTGTTGGTGTGTACTTCCTATCACAGCCTGGACACATAATGTCAATCCTCTCTGTTTGTGATGTTAAGATTAATGAGTAGGTTTGGGTGCAGTTAGTGTGATATAATAGTTAGAGAGTTCTACATTAGTTTCCACCTCAGAGTTGTACCAGGTATTAATGATCATTATCCTCATTGTTATTTTACTAGAGGTTACAAAATGGTGACATTATATCATTCTATCTTCATGTATGAGCTGAAATTATTCTATAAATAAGTTCTTTATTTAATACATATAATAAGGAGTCTTGCTCCTGCCTCTCCCTCTGCCTCCCCCCTCATGATCTCTCTCTCAAATAAATAAAATCTTAAAAAAAATAAAATACAGGGGCACCTAGGTGGCTCAGTGGGTTAAGCATCTGCTTTCGGCTCAGGTCATGATCTCAGGGTCCTGGGATCGAGCCTCACATCAGGCTCTGCTCCGCGGGAAGCCTGCTTCCCCCTCTCTTCCTGCCTGCCTCTCTGCCTACTTGTGATCTCTGTTTATCAAATAAATAAATAAATAATCTTTTAAAAAATACAAATTAAAAAAAAAAAATACAATGTAAATCATCTCCTCTCCCTCATTTGTTTTTTTTTCTCCCCTCTTGCTCTTTTGGTTAAAATCCTTAAACAGTGCCTTTAAGCCTTTAACCTTTAGGATAAAGGCCTGGACCTATCAGCATGACTTCCAGGATGCTCTGTGATTGGGCATCTTTTTCCTGCCCAATCTCACTTTGGCCTCTTTGCCTCCAAACATCTTATACAATACTTTATTTAATAGGTGTTCATTTTAGGGATGATAAAAATGTTCTAAAATTGGGGGCACCTGGGTGGCTCAGTGGGTTAAAGCCTCTGCCTTCGGCTCAGGTCATGGTCTCGGGGTACTGGGATCGAGCCCCGCATCGGGCTCTCTGCTCGGCGGGGAGCCTGCTTCCTCCTCTCTCTCTCTCTCTGCCTACCTCTCTGTCTACTTGCAGTCTCTGTCTGCCAAATAAATAAATAAAATCTTAAAAAAAAATTCTAAAATTGACTGTGGTTTCTAACTATGTGAATGTACTAAAACCCCTAAATTGTACACTTTATTTTTTATTTTTGTAAGATTTTATTTATTTATTTATTTATGTATTTGACAGAGAGAGACGGAGAAAGAAAGAGAGAGCGAGCACAAGCAGGGGGAGCAGCAGAGGGAGAGGGAGAAGCAGGCTTCCTGCAGAGCAGGGAGCCCGATGTGGGGCTCGATCCCAGGACCCTGAGATCAAAACCTGAGCCAAAGCAGATGCTTAACTGACTGAGCCACCCAGGTGCCCCTGAACTGTACACTTTAAATAAATAGGTGAGTGGTATGTGATGTGAATTTTATCTCCATAAGGCTGGGGGTTTTGTTTTGAGTTTTGGTTTTTTTTTTAACAGTTTAAAAAGGTGGGTTTTTAAAAAAGAAAATGAAAGGAAGGAAAAATAAGTTACCAAATAGGACAGGAAATAAATACAACCTCACAAAGACCAAGACGGAGAGTCTCAAGGACAAATTGGTCAGCAGTGTTAAATGCTGCAGGGTTCAAATAAAATTAGAAAAGGAGAGGTAAGTGGTAGAATATGGAGTTTACTAGTGACTTTTAAGTGCTCTTTTAGTAGAGAGGAAGCCTTCTTTTTGGGCAGATGTTTAAGAACTGAACTGAGTGTTAGGGATCTGTGGCAGCAGTTCTAAAAAACAATGAAATTTGAAAGCTAGAAAATGGACGGACCTAACCTTGAGGCGACAGGAAGGTAAAACCAATTAAGACTGCAGTTTTTGTTTGTATGTTTTGTTTCTTATCTTTAGGTAAGAGATCAGTGCATGCTGACCGCAGAGAAGGAGGAGAGGTTTTAGGGCATTTCCATTAATTTATTTTCTTGAAGTTTTGTTTGTCTGGCTGCATCACTGCTTCCCTGAGACTAAAAACTCTCCCCCCAACAGCAAATTTGCTATGCCTTTGAAAGGTTTCTAGCACTAAGCTGTGCATAAATTAGCTCTTAATAAATAATTTCAACTGTTTTCTGGCTCAGGAAAGCTACCTTATATATTTATATTCGAGGGAGAAGGAAGAAATTTTTGAGGAAGAGAAATATACAAATATTATAGGCAATTTTTTTGTTTGTTTGTTTATGTCAGAGGGACAAGAATAGTGCCTATAAATCAGGGAAGAAAAATATCGCTGCTGTCTGTAGTGGCTGAGAGCCAGCTCCTGGGGGCTGGTTTTCTATGTGGCATGGTTTCTCTGATGTAGACCCATCATTTATCCAAACTGTTTATTACTAACAAAGCATGCTATCTCCCTAGGATCTCTCCCAGGACAGATCCAAAACTGAATGGAACACATTGCATGCTGTGTGCCTCACACCTTGCTGGATCTCCCTAATTATATACTCAGAAGACCTACGCAGAACCACAGTAAGAGATGAACAATGCCAGGTTATCTCCTTCCCCAGCCCTGCATTTTCACACCTCATGTTGTTGCTGTGGGGGTGGGGGGGCACTGTCTTCTTTTTTACACCTAGAGATTCTCCCCGCCATGAACCTTTCCCCCCCTCTCCCAGGAAGTAGTGGGAGTACTCCCTGAGCTGCTGGAGGACTTTCCACTTTGTACCAGAAACTATTTGTGCATCCCTTGCTAGACCATGAGCTTCTCACCAGGAGGGACTGGGCTTTACAATTCCTCCTTGAAGGCCCCAGTCCCGTAGCTGGCTCATGTTAAGTAGTCACCCTTTTTTGAGCAAACGAATGGGTAGAGAGGAATATGACAGTACTCCGTGAGGTCCCAGCTGCTGACGTGGTTGTATTCCAGTGTTCTTTTTTCTGGGCCAAAGGGTTGTTTGTTTCCACCTCTCCATCCCTTTTACAGACTCTGCCTCAGCAGCTGAAAGTACACAATGGAACAGTGTGCCTTTCAGCAAATAGAATGAGCAATGGAAAATGCAAAACATCAACCTTGAATGTAAGCAATGGCAAGCTGAATATAATTCCGAATGAAGAGAAACTGAGTATTTTCACTGAAATGGAGTGAAGCCTTCTGGTAAGGTTCTTGTTGGGCTCCATTTCTGGTTATGGGGATTGATAAAGCTGATGCCACAAGGCTCAGCACGCCCCCTGTTGGATTTTGCTGGCATTCAGAAGAAGAACAAGAGAGAAACTGGTTGCAATTTCTTAGAAGTAGGTTTGCAGGGGTAGGGCCCTTCTGCAAAACTGTCTGTTAAGGAGGCATCAGATGAGTCAGAGATGTATTCACTGGACTGTCCCTTGTATATAACTTGACTCATCCACAAATACTGACATTCCTTTTTGAAGAATAGAAATATTTTCCAAATGTGAAAGCCAAAATGGCATGGACTTAATTCCTTTGAGCAAGCATGCAACTACAAAAAACAAATCAACCGCTAAAACTCCTCTTCAGCATCTCCCCCACCCCCAGTGAGGTTTAAATAGTAATTTCTGAATCTCCATTGATAGAGAACTGGCTACATAAGTATAGCATATCCATGCATTGGAAAACAAGTCAGCTCTATATGCAGTGATACAGAACAATCTTCATGGTATATTACTAACTGAAAAAAAGCAAAGTGCTGAGCATATATGTGCATGTGTGCGTGTATATGTGTGTGTGTGTGTGTGTGTGTTTCTTCCACAAGAAAACAGTAACAATTTGTGTCTTGGGGGAGAAATTAGTTGTGCAGACAAGTGTAGAAGGAAAAGTTCTTTTCACTCTACTTCTCTGTGTCCTGTTCACAATCTGTATCTTGTATGTCACCTGTGAAAACAATCTAACAAATTTTAAAAAGTAAGAACCTGGAGCCCTGGGCGGCTCAGTCCAAAGAACATGGGACACTTGATCTCAGGGTCATGAGTTCTAGTTCCACACAGGGTGTAGGGATTACTTAAACAAAAAATAAGGACCTTATAAAAGGCTAGTAAGGTTCTCTACTGTCACTCTTCTTTTTTTCTAGAAGTCTTATCAATCCTCAGTGGAAGCAACTTAAACTGCTATAGCACATTTTCTCTAGTTTTTATTAAAAGATTTTATTTAGGGGCACCTGGGTGGCTCAGTGGATTAAGCCGCTGCCTTCTGCTCGGGTCATGATCTCAGGGTCCTGGGATCAAGCCCCATGTCGGGCTCTCTGCTCTGCAGGGAGCCTGCTTCCTCCTCTCTCTCTGCTTGCCTCTCTGCCTACTTGTGATCTCTGTCTGTCAAACAAATAAATAAAATCTTAAAAAAAAAAAAAAGATTTTATTTATTTGACTTGAGAGAACACAAGCAGGGGGAGGAGCAGAGGGAGGAGGAGGAGCAGAGGGAGGAGGAGAAGCAGGCTCCCCACTGAGCAAGAAGCCCAATGCAGGGCTCAATTCCAGGACCCCAGGATCATGACCTGAGCTGAAGGTAGATGTTTAACTGACTAAGCCATTCAGATGACCTGGTACATTTTCTCTTAAATTCTAAAAAAATTTGGTATGGTCATCTGTCAGTTCTAACAGATATGTATCTGCCAGTCATTGGGGCTATCCCAGACTATCCCAGATATTGAACTCTTCAGCATCTTTCTGGCTTGGTTCTCTGAATGGATTGTGGGGGCCTGGGACCCCACTGAGCAGTTTTTCACTCTTCCAAATGATAATGCATGCCAGACTAGAAGTGACCTTTTGCCAAGACCATCATCCATCCAGCTGGGGAAACCCAAGCTTGGTTTCCTAAGCAGGGAAAAGGTCTGCAGCTTTTCTGGGGGAAAGAGGGCTGGTGCCACTCCAGGGAATTCATTACTCCAGTGCTGTGCTAGAGAGCAAAATAGGGGAGCATGGACAGCCTCTTTTCCTCTAGACTTCTGAGTCAAGGGTCCTCCTTGGTTCTGGTCCTTGATACCCAACACAGTTGAAAATATATCTGTAGTTAATCTTCAGGCTTGCATACTGGAAACCAGTATGCATGGGCAGACATGACTGCCTATCCCTGTCCCAGTGAAAAGTAGAATGCTAAGGTAGAGAGAGCAAGAGAGACATACAGGGGGCCTGATTTGAGCACCAAGCCAAGGCTAACCTGTGGGTACTTCCAGCAAGTCACTTGTCCTCTCCAGGCCCTCCTGTTCTTGTCAAGTGAGGAGGTGGGATTTGATGATCTCTCTCATTGTCAAGAGCCAGTCTCTGGAATTAGAAAGATAGATGCATTCCTAGGTTCTGCTCTGGGAAGTCAGTGTGAGCTAGACCTCTGGCAGGAGGAAACACAGGGAAAGGTAATTTTTAAAGAGTGGTGAGAGGTGGGTAAAAGGCTTTGCTTTTTGCTTTATTGTCCATCTTAGTCCTACTCTGTTAGTATAAATCTAAGAACCTAGAGGAGCTGTGCAGCCCTTCACCACCACTGTGATCCTAATCTAAGTTCTCCCTGCCCCCAACAACCCATCAAACATTTGTTTTAAACATTTTATTTTTAGGGGCGCCTGGGTGGCTCAGTGGGTTAAAGCCTCTGCCTTCGGCTCAGGTCATGATCCCAGGGTCCTGGGATCGAGCCCCACATCAGGCTCTCTGCTCAGCGGGAAGCCTGCTTCCTCCTCTCTCTCTCTGCCTGCCTCTCTGCCTACTTGTGATCTCTGTCAAATAAATAAATAAAATCTTTAAAAAAAAAATTTTTATTTTTAAATCATTTCTACATCTAAGGTGGGGCTTGAACTCACAACCCCAAGATCAAGAGTCACACGCTCTACTGACTCAGCCAGCCCAGTACCCCAGAACTCTTCATGCTTTTTAGAACGGTGGTGAGTAACTTGTTTGCGAGGGAGGTACAGACCTCCCCTCCCTTCAAAACACTGTGGAGGCCATGGATATTTTTCCCTCTCAAAATCTGGGCACAGGCAAATCCAGTATTTTGGATACAATTTTAGGATCTCATGTTCTACTTGACTCCCTGCTCTAGAATTTCAAACGCTTAGGTACTTTTGTGGGTGAGCAAAAAAAAAGCAGGAGGGAAAAGGAGAGCCCCACTCTTGGACCTGTTTCCTTTCCCCGGCTTACGGCTCACATTCCTCCGCCCCGGTCCTGCTGCGTGGCCTCCGCTGGCAGCCGAGGCCCTAGTCTCCCGCTCCAACTATTCCAACCATCCTGGGAAGGGTGGGGCCCTCGACTCTTGGGTCCCCCTCGGTTGCCCCCCTTCCCCACCATCGGTCTCCCCTTCTGCCCCGGTCCCTCCCTTTCTGGGGTGGGGCCAGCCAATGGGCGATGAGACTCTGGGGTTTGGCCCGGGAGCCAGGGAGCTCACCGATTCCCCGCCCTACAGTTCTGGCCACCGTCCCGGTGCGCACGGACGTGGCTCGAGTTTCCTCGGCTCTCCGCTCTTTCTCGCTTTCCCCCCTCCCGCTCTTCCTCCTCTCCGGGGCTTCAGCTCCAGCTCCACCCGGCCGGCCCCGCACGGCTCCGGCTAGCCATGGAGGACACCCAGCTCCATATCATCGAGCAGCCGCTTCCCGGGTACCCCGATGTTGGGGACCCGGGGTCCTCCCCAATGGCGGCGCCAGCGGCGGAGGAGCCGTCAGGGGCCGGCTCTGAGGAGCTGATCAAGTCGGACCAGGTGAACGGCGTGCTGGTGCTGAGCCTTCTGGACAAAATCATCGGCGCCGTCGACCAGATCCAGCTGACCCAAGCCCAGCTGGAGGAACGGCAGGCGGAGATGGAGGGTGCTGTGCAGAGCATCCAGGGCGAGCTGAGCAAGCTGGGCAAGGCACATGCCACCACCAGCAACACAGTGAGCAAGTTGCTGGAGAAGGTGCGCAAGGTCAGCGTCAACGTGAAGACCGTGCGCGGCAGCCTGGAGCGCCAGGCCGGCCAGATCAAGAAGCTGGAGGTCAATGAGGCGGAGCTGCTGAGGCGCCGCAACTTTAAAGTCATGATCTACCAGGTGAGCTGGGGGATGGACGCGTCTGGCCTGGGGTCTCCAGAGCTTGGGGTAGGAGGACCTGCCCACGGTGAGGCGCTCCCGCCAGCCTGGCATGTCTCACGGGACCCACCCTCCTTCCGGCGAGCACCGCTGGAGTGGGGTGGAGTGGAGAGGGTGGGGTGGGGCGGGGTGGGCTCCGGATTCCTGGAGCGCGCAGAGGGGCGCGCTTTGCACCTCATGCCTTCTCACCGAGCCCCCTCCCTCTGGCGACAAACTCGCATAAAAGTTAGGGAGCAGGACTCGAGGACGCCCCCCCTCGCAGACTGTTCCCAGCTCGGCTGTGTAAAGTCTTCCTACTTGGCGGAGGTTTTGGGGAAAGCCAGGGGTCCCTGGCGGCCGATGGGCCCACTGTAAGCGGACACTGGCGGCGTGGCCCGGCTTTGGGGCCTCCGGCCCTGCCCGCCCGATATAGCGGGTGATTCAGGGCTCAGGCACGCACCCGCGGGGGCTGCGCCAGGCAAGGGCAGCAACCGCCAGCACAGGCCCCCGGACCCGCATGGGCCTTGGCTGCCCCGCATCCCCTGGTTGCGATCTGCCCTGAGCCTCTGGGCACTTTCAGGCCCTTGGGGACGCAGGCAGAGGTCCCGAACCCTCTCTGCTAGATGGAAGTAGGCGCGGGGGGGGGGGGTGGGGGGGGGACTGGGGAGGGGAGGGGGGGGGCGACGTAAGCAGTGCAAGCAGGGTTGGTGGGGCAGAGCGTACAGTCCCCTGCCAGGCCCGACGATCTAGGCGCAGGGAATCACCCTGCTGGCCTGCGGGACTGTGGAGCAGCGGGCAGACAGGCAGGAGGAGGCTGGCGCGTG
>RCUC01076577.1:0-26204 GCA_003697995.1 Taxidea taxus jeffersonii
CGAAATTTTGTCATTTGCAAGGACATGGATGGAACTAGAAGGTATTATGCTAAGCAAAATAAGTCTTTCAGAGAAATACAATTATCACATGATCTCACTCATATGTGGAATTTAAGAAACAAAACAAGAGGGTCATAGGAGAAGAGAGGAAAAAAATAAAACACGATAAAATCAGAGAGGGAGACAAACCATAAGAGACTCCTAATCATAGAAAACAAACTGAGGTTTGCTGAAGGGTGGGGGTTGGGAGTGGGTAGCTGGGTGATGGATGTTAAGGAGGGCATGTGATGTAATGAGCACTGGGTATTATATAGGACTGATGAATCACTGACATCTACCTCTGAAACTAATACTGTATGTTAATTATGTATGTAAATTATGTAATTATGTATGTAAATACTGTATGTTAATTAACTGAATTTAAATAAAAACATTTTAGAAAAGTGATCTAGTTTCATTCTTTTGCATGTAGCTGTCGTTTTTCCAGCACCATTTATTTTATAGACTGTTTTCTTCTCCGTGTATCTTGTCCCCATTGTTGTAGGTAAATTGAACAGTTAAGCATGGGTTCATTTCTAAAATTTCCAATTCTTTTCCATTGATGAATGTGTCTATATTGTTGGATTGCTTTGAACTGTAGGTTACTTTGCATAGTATAGACATTTTAACAGTGGTATATCTATCCATTTGCCTTCAATTTCTTTCATCAGTGTTTCATATATCAGTACACAGTATAGGTCTTTCACCTTCATAAATTTATTCCTAGGTTATTTTATCCTTTTTGGTGCAATTATAATTTTATTAATTAAAGTATTGGTGAGTCAGTTAAATTAGTTTCAGATGTACAAGATAGTGATTCAACAAGCTTATACATTATGCTATGGTCATCATGCATGTAGCTACCATCTGTCACCCTACATTGCTATTTTAATACCACTGACTGTATTCCCTATGATGTAGTCCCTGTGATTTATTTATTCTGTAACTGGAAGCCTGTATCTCTCAATCCACTTTACCCATTTTGCTCATGTCCCACTCTCTCTCCTCTGATACCCATCCATTTGTTCTCAGTATTTATGGGTCTTTCTGATTATTTCTTAGATTCCACATATAAGTGATATTATATGTGTTTCTCTGACATTTCAATTAGCATAAACTCCCTTGGTTCATCCATATGGTCCCAAATGGGAGTATCTTTCTTTTTATGGCTGAGTAATATTTCATTGTGTATACTACCATTTCTTCATTCATTATCTACCAATGGGACACTGTGTTGCTTCCATATCTTGACTATTGTAAATAATGCTGCAATAAACATATGGGTACATATTTTTAAATTAGTGTTTTTGTATTCTTTCAGTAAATACCTAGTATTGGAATTACTGGATTTTTTTTTTTTTTTTTTTTTTTTTTTTGAGGAACCTCTCTACTGTAGGTTTCCATAGTGACTGCACCAGTTTATATTCCCACCAGCAGTGCATGAGGGTTCCCTTTTCTCCAAAAGTTCTTGTCTTTTTGATACTAGCCATTCTAATTGGTGTGAATGGGCAGAGGACAATTTCTCATTGTGGTTTTGATTTGTGTTTCTCTGATGATTAGTGGTGTTGAGCATCTTTACATTGGCTTGTCATCTGTAGGTCTTTTTATTTTTTTAAAATTTCTTTTCAGTGTTCCAGAATTCATTGTTTATGTACCACACCCAGTGCTCCATGCAATACGTGCCCTCCATAATACCCACCACCAGGCTCACCCAACCTTCCACCCCCCTCCCCTCCAAAACCTCAGTTCCTCAGAGTCCAGTCTCTCATGGTTCATCTCCCCCTCTAATTTCCCCCAGCTCCCTTCTCCTTTCCATCTCCCCATGTCCTTCATGTTATTCCTTATGCTCCACAAATAAGCAAAATCATATGATAATTGACTCTCTCTGCTTATTTCACTCAGGGTCTGTTCATGTCTTTTGACCATTGTTTAATCAGATTGTTTGGTTCTTTTGGTGTTGAGATGTACAAATTCTTTACATATTTTTGCCATTAATCCCTTAGATATGTCATTTACAAATATCTTCTCTTATCAAGTAGGTTGTCTTTTTGTTGATGGTTTGCTTTGCTGTGTAAAGGCTTTTCTTTTCTTTTTTTTCTTGTAGTCCTGCTAGTTTACTTTTGGTTTTGTTTCCCTTGCCTTAGGAGACCTACCTATCTAGAAAAATGTTGCAAAGGCCACAGTCAGAGAGATTACTGCCTATGTTTCTTCTAGATATTTTACAGTTTCATGTCTCCCATGTAGGTCTTTAATGCATTTGGTGTTTATTTTTGTGTGTGGTGTAAGAAGGGGTCTGTTTCATTCTTTTGCAGGTAGCTGTCCAGTTGTCCCCATACCATTTATTGAGCAGACTGTCTTCTTCCAACCATGTATTTTGCATCTTTTGTTGTACATTAATTGACCATGTAAGTGTGGGCTTATATCTGGGCTCTCTATTCTCTTCCATGATCTATGTGTCTATTTTTGTGCAAGTACCATACTGTTTTGATTACTAGAGCTTTGTTGTAGATCTTGAAATCTTGCATTGTGATATCACCTGCTTAGTTCTTCTGTGTCAAGTTTCCTTGGCTATTTAGGGTCTTTTGTGGTTTTTTAAGCATTTTAGAATTATTTGGTCTAGTTCTTTCAAAAATGCTGTTGGTATTTTGATAGAGAATACATTTAATTGATAGATTGCTTTGGGTCTTGTAGACATTTTAATGATATTAATTCTCCCAGTACATGAACACAGAATATCTTTCCACTTGTTTGTGTTGTCTTTCATCACTGTTGCATAGTCTTCAGCATACAGGTCTTTCAAATCCTTGGTTAAGTGTACCACTAGGTATTTTATTCCTTCTGGTGTAATTGTAACTTGAATTATTTCTCTTTCTGCCACTTCATTATTAGTGTACAGATATACAGCTCGTAATTTTAAGTATTAATTTTATATCTTGCAACTTTAGTGAATTCTTTGAATATTGCTCATAGTTTTAGGTGGAGTCTTTACGGTTTTCTATGTATAGTACTATGTCATCTGCAAAGAGTGACAACTTAATTTCTTCCTTACCAATGGGTAGACCCTTTATTTCCTTTCCTGATTGCTGTAGCTAGGCCTTTCTGTATTATGTTCAATAAAAGAGGCAAGAGTGAGCATTCTTCTTTCATTCATGCTTATAGAGGAAAAGCTCTATGTATCCTCATTGACTAAGATCATAGCTGTGGGTTTTCATGTTTTCCTTTATCAAATTGAGATATGTTCCCTCTAAATTCACTAAATTACGATATTAAGAATTTTTATCAGAAACAGATGAATTTTGTCAAATGCTTTTTCTGCATCTATTGAGATGATCACAGTACTTACCGTTTGTTAATGTGATATATCATGTTGATTGATTTACAAAGATGAACTGTTCTTATATCCTCCAAATAAATTCAACTTGATTGTGGTGAATGGTTCTTTTATGTATTGTTGAGTGCCGTTTGCTAATCTTTTGTTGATGATTTTTGTATTTTTGTTCATCAGAGATACTGGCTGGTAGGTTTCCTTTTCTTCCCCGTAGTATCTTTGAATTTAATATCAAAGCAATGCTAGTCTCTTAGAATGTGTTTGGAAACTTTCCTTCCTCTTTTATTCTTTGGAATAATTTGAGGGCAATAGGTATCCATTCTTTTTTAAATGTTTGGTGGAATTCATTTGTGAATCTGTCAGGTCCTGGACTTTTGTTTGTTGGGTTTCCCCACCCTACCTCCATTACCAATTCAATTTCCTTACTAGTAATTGGTCTGTCCAGATTTTCTATTTCTTCCTGATTTGGTTTTGGAAGATTCTATGTTTCTAGGAATTTATCCATTTCTTCCAAGTGGTCACATTCTTTGGCATACAATTTTTTCACAGTATTCTTATAATTCTTTTTATTTCTGTGGTGTCAGGTTTTTTTTTTTTCATTTATTTTTTTGTCCTTCTCCTTTTTTCTTGATAAATTCTAATTTTCTATCAATTTTATCTTTTAAAGAACTAGCTCTTGATTTTGTTGACCTAGTCTCTATTACATTTATTTCTGTTCTGATCTTTATTATTCCCTTCCAACACTGGGTTTTGTTTGCTCTTTTTCTAGTTCCTGTAGATATAAATTAAATTGATATTTTTCTTGTTTCTGGAAGTAGTCCTATATCACTATAAATTTCCCTTTTTGGGACACAGTGAAAGCTGTTCTAAGATTTTTGATTGTTGTGTTTTCATTTACTTTACTCTCCCAAGTACTTAAAAATTTTTGCTGTGAATACTTCATTGACCCATGTCATGTAGTAGTGTTTTATTTGACCTCCAGGTATTTCTATTTTCCATTTTGTTTTCTTGTTATTGATTTCTAGTTTCATACCATTGTGGTCAGAAAAGATGCATATTACTTCACTCTTAAAATCATTGAGTCTTGCATTGTGGTTTAGCCTATGATCTCTTCTAGAGAATGTCCCATGTGCACTTGAAAAGACTATGTAATCTTGTTTTTGGATGGAATGTTCTGTATATGTCCAACTGGTCTAACATGTCATTTTAAAGACACAGTTGGAATGCCTGAATGACTCGGTCAGTTGGGCATCCAACTCTGGATTTCAGCTCAGTGCATGATCTCAGGTTTGTGAGATCAATCCCCCATTGGGTTCCATGCTCAACAGGGAGTCTGCTTAAGATTCTTTCCCTCTCCCTCTGTTCCTGCTTGCATCTGTCTCTAAAATAAATGAATAAATCTAAAGACACTGTTGATTCCCTCTAGCATATAGTTCATTTATTATATTCCTAACTCTGATTCTTTTTTATATTTTCTGTTGGCATTTTCACTGAGTTCTTCCATTCTCCTCTGTAGTCTGGTGAGTTTCTTTATGACCATTACTTTTAATTCTTTATCAAGTAGATTGGTTATCTCCATTTTATCTAATTAATTTTTTGAGTTTTTTTCTTATTTGGAGCAAATCCCTTTGTCTCCTCACATTGCCTGACTTTTGTGTTTATTCCTATTAGACAGAAAAGCTACTTCTAACATTGAAGGAATGGTCTTGTGTATGGTCATCTATGTAGACTGGCTGGTTGGAGTTGTAGCTGGCATGAGCTTGGTGGTCCTGGGGCATTCCATGCTGGGCTTCCTTAATGGGATGGCTAGAACTATAGTGGGCATGGGCTAGGGTATTCCCTCGACTCCATGCAGAGCATGTCCTGGCAGGATAGCTAAAGCCAAAGTTGGTGCAAACTGGAGTGTGCTGGAGTTCTCTGCATAGAAGACACTTAGTGGGTTAGGTGGAGGCAAAGAGGGGGTGCAGGCTGGGGTGTCCTGAGCACCGTGTGCAGGGGTGGTGGCTAGAGCCATGGTGTAGCATGGTCTGGGACATCATGGGGTGCTCCATACAGGGTCCCCTGACAAGAGAGCTGTATCTGAACTGTGTACATGGTGGGGTATCCTGGAATGCTTAGTTCATGGGATGCTCTGGCAGAGTAACTAGAGCCATGGCTGGTGTGGGTTAGGTTGTCTCAGGGTATTCGGTTCAGGGTTTGCCCTGGTCAGGTGGCTACAGTTGAGGCATGGTACTGACTAGGAGTTCCTGGGATGCTCTGTGCAAGTGAGTCCTGAAACTCTCTTGAGCTAGGGGTGTCAAACATAGCAAGAATTAGGAGAGAAAAAAGCATGTACCTGGAATGTTCCACGATGTTTTGTGCTTTTGTCACTTTGGCAGGATGGCTGTAGCTGTAATGAGTGCCGAGCAGGAGTGTCTTGGCATGTGGCATGCTGGAGGCTGTCTTATTTGGATGGCTTGGTCTGGTGTGGGCTAGAGGCCAGGGGCTCACTGTGGCAGTAGGCTAGCTAGGCTGCCTGTACTGTATTCCTGTCCATGCTAACAAAGTGGAGAGGGAATGCAAATAGTGGTGTTCACCAGTACCTCCAGTGCAGAATTCTTGCTGCTCTCCTGCTGTTTGATGGTGGTAGGGCTGGATCCTTTATAAGCTAGTTGCTTTTAATTTGTGGCTTTCTTTCTGTGGTCTAGGGCAGATGCATCTGCTCATAGTTCCTTAGTACTATTCCTCCCCATTGTTATTCGCAGTGTTGGGACTGTGGGTTATCTTCATTAATACATCTCCATTTCTCTCGCAGTTATGTGGTCTTTTGTGCAGAAGCTGTTCAGTCAGCTTTCACTTCTCCTTCAGGAGGAATTGCTCCACAAATAGGTTTATATTTGGTGTGTCTGTGAAAGAGGTGAGTTCGTAGTTTTCCTAAGCCATCATCTTGGACTACTCTCCAATGGGATTTTTAAATTTCTCTTTCTTCTACTGCATTATTAGAATATAGAAATGTAACACATTTCTGCATATTAATTTTGTATACTGTAGCTTTATTGAATTCATTTATCTGTCCTTTGGTGGAGTCATGGGTTTTCTATAATTAGAAAATATATCTATCTACAAATAGCAATAGTTTATCTTCTTACTAATTTAGATGCCTTCCCTTTTTCTTTTCTGATTGCTGCAGCTAGTACTTCCTGCCAATGTTATGTAGAAAAGTGGCAAGAGTGGATCTTCTTGTTTCTGGTCTTAGGGAGAAGGATTTTAGTTTTTCACTTTTCAGTGTGACGTTGGTTGTGGGTTTTTCATATTTGGTTTATCATGTTGTGGTATGTTCTGTCTGAACCCAATTTGTGGAGTTATCATGAATGGATGTTATGTCAAATGCTTTTTCTGCATCTCTTGAGGTGATGCGGTTTTTAGTCTTTCCTCTTAATGTGATATATCACTTTGATTTACTTTTGAACTTTTTATTCTAGAATCCACTTGATCATGATGTTTTTTTTTTAATGTACTGGTGAATTGTTTGCTGATATTTTGTTCAGTGTTTTTTGTATCTATGTTCATCAGATATGTTGGCCTGTAGTTTTTTGTTTTGCTTTTTTGTAATGTCTTTGTCTGGTTTTGATATCAGGCTAATACTGGCGTCACAGAATACATTTGGATATATTCCTTCCTCTTCTATATTTGTGGAGTAGTTTGAGAACAGGCATTAACTTGCTTAAATTCACCTATGAAGCCATCTGGTCCTGGGTTTTTTTTTATTACTAGTAATGAAATTGAATGGGTAATCAGTCAGTTCATATTTTCTCCCTGATTTAATTTTAGAAGATTGTATGTCTCTAGGAATTTATCCATTTCTTCCAAGTTGCCCAATTTGTTGGCATATAATTTTTCATAGTAGTTTCTTGCAATCCTTTGTATATCTGTGCTATTGCTTGTTATTTCTCTTCATGCCAGATTTATTTGGGTCTTTTTTTGAGATGTCTGGTAAAGGTTTATCAGTTTTGCATATCTTTTCATTAATCAGCTCTTGCTTTTATTGCTCTTTCCTTTTTTTAGTTTATTTCCACTCTTAATCTTTATTCTTTGCTTTCTTCTACTAGCTTTGGGCTTTGTTTGTTCTTTTTCTGGATCCTTTAGGTGTAAGGTTAGGTTGAGATTTCTCTTGTTGCTTGAGGATGCTTAAACTTTCCTGTTAGAACTGCTTTTGCTGTGTCCCTAAGATTTTGTACCATAATGTTTTCATTTACATTTTTCTCCATGAAATTTTTTCACACCTTTTATTTTTCATTGACCCATTGGTTTAATACCATGTTGTTGAGCCTCTGTATTTGCATTTTATTTTTGTTTTCCAGTTCTTATAACTTATTTCTAGGTACTGTTGTGGTTAGAAAAGATGCTTGATATGATTTCAGTCTTTTTAAGTTTATTGAGGTTTGTTTTGTGGTATAATATATGATCTATCTTGGAGAATATTCCATGTACACTTAAATAATGTGTATTCCATTGTTTTTGGATGGATGTCTTAGGTCCATCTAGTGTAATGTGTTGTTTAAAGCCAGAAGACCTTAATATTAAAGTAAGATAAAGCTAACCTACCTCATCACTGTTCTGAAGATTAAATCATTATACACATATATCTATGTACATATGTAGACACCCAAATATATAAATGTACATAGTAGCACTTACCTGGATCTTTATATGTATTTCTGGTACCATACTGTGAGGGGAGAAAACCCAATGCCTAAGGTACATATGGTCATGGTAGCATAACCGAATTCAACTGTAGGCTTTTTATATATATATATATATATGTTCAAATTATACTGAACAATCATCTTTGACGTAGAGACTTCTCTTCTTTTGTAGGTAGTGGATGTAAGTAGAGAAGGCAAAGAAGAAGTATTCTATGGGCCTACACTCCCTTTTGCTTCCAATGGAATAGCTGCATGCTTCCTTCCAGCTCCATATTTCACATGCCCTAACCTTCAGACTCTTCAAGTGCCTCATCACAGAATTGGGACCATCTGAAAGGCAATGCTTTGTTAATAACTATCATGAACAGAAGAAAAGTTTCATTTTTGAATACTGGGCATGAAAAGACTCAGTGCTCAATGCTTCCTTGTTTTGTTTTATATGTCTTATATTCAGATAAACATTAGCAAAAAATGAACAGTTTTGTAAAACACATTACTGAAAACTCCTGTCACCCTTCTCCTTGTGGGTCAATATACAATATATATGACTTTTACTGTGGTGTAGCTTAGTACCAACTTAATGGTCCATAATTGTTCCATGGGTCTTTAGAGCCTTCGTGTACTCTTTTTCTAAATTAGTGCTGTCCAGGAAAACAGGACAATGTTAGTAAGAAATTTATTTCACAAATACTGTCCTCAGTGGTCTTTAAAAAAATATTCAGTAGTTAATTCCCTTCCTACTTAAACCTGGGTTTGTAATTTTTCTTTTAAAAATTTAACATTATGCAGCCTCACTCGGTATAGACTCAGTATTATGACATTATAAAATTTTAAATGCCATATTTTATTCAAGGTAATACGAATAATAGAAGTACATCAGAACAGCAGTTCGAATACCCATATTTTTTGGCTTGGTTAATCTGTGACCTTGGGTGAGATGCTTACCTTTCTGTACTTGTTTTTCCACTTTTTAAGGAGGATAATTATTGATTTCCATATGAATTCAGAAGAATTTTGTGACGATTAGGGAAATGCTAAGTACTTCGCTGAAGAAAAAAAAGTTACTCAAATTACAAGGTATTTTACTGTGTTTAGAACCTTGCAACTGAAAGGGGAGGTTATTTTTGAAATTAAATAATTACTAAATAGAATTTAAAACACATATTATGGAATAGATGATTTGAAAAGCATGTAAAAGATATGCTAATTAGGAAAAGGGGAGTTTACCAAAGCCAAAGATTCCCAAGTCTGTACAAATTTCTTGCTTCAAATAATAATTTAAACTTCTCATTTAAACTCATTTAGTGAAAAATGACATTTAAGCTCAAAAAAAAATTAGTTATACTAATTTTGGCATCATAAAGTGCTCTGACATAAATCTGAACCTAGACTTGGTAATTCTAATAAAAGTTTTTCCACTTTGTTAAAGGTTATGTCAATCATGAGGACTTGTGGGATTCTTTTCCACCACCAATACATATTTTATTACTACAAGCTTTTAATAATACATAAGAATTCTTATTTAGGTGAGGTTTTTGGATTTGCTTTGTCTATGGCAAAAATATACACATAAAATAAAATTCAATCACCTTTGAACATAAATTCAAGAAGGGTAACATGAGTTTTTCCCTTTTCCGAATCTTGTTAGGATCTAAGTCACCTTTATAAAAGGGAGACTTTACACTTTTTCCTTCAGCATAGTTTAATTATTCAGCAATCTTTATCTTATAGAAAACTGTCCTTTTATTGATGGAACCACTTTTAGTAATCAGAAGTGAATAAAAACATAAATCCTAAATATAAAATTCACTAACTTTATACACATTGTTATATCTAAAATTTTTAATTTCCAAATAAGTAATCTTGTTATTCAGATTATCTGGAAATTAAAAATTTTAGGTGAATTTAGTGAAAGCCAGCAAAGACATTAATCTAAAATAATGTTTGTAAAGTACAATGAAATTCCTTAGAACCTTCATAACAAAATACCTATTAGGTTGCGATTAGGATATTTTTCCTGCTTTTCCTCTTCATCTTTTCCTCATAGTTTAACCACATGTATACTGTATCCTTTCCAGCTATTGCAATAACTGAAAAACTCTCTATTGTTTTTACCACAGAGTATAAAACAGGAATAAGATAGAAATTATTCCTCGAGGTAACATGGTTCACTTTTATTTTGGTTTTCAAATAGTCAATCTGTCATAAAAAAAGAAGTGGAATAATCATGGATGCAGTTAAAATTATATACATTAAAAAAGTATGTATCATTATTATAGGCATAATTAACTTATAAACATGAATATACAATTAGAAAGCCCAGAAAGCACAATTCACAGATGTAATAAGTTGGATAACTGTTAGCACACCACGAAATTTAATAAACAGATTATTCAGTTCTAATCATGAGGTACTAATTTTGGTAACCTTAGCAATATAGATTATCAGAGAATCAAAATATAAATCTTATCTTATTAAATATGTGAAAAAATATGCTAACTTTGCTAGCTTCCCAAACCAACTGTTTTAAGTGAACAAAGCATGGCATTTATATTGGCATACTATATACTTGACTGACAAGGTAGTATTTTTAACCCTAGAAGGAGCAGGCAGGAGATCAATTTTTGGAAAATATAAGGTTTACATAAACTTTACAGGATTTAGAGAAGATAGGTTTCCTACAGGTCTTTCCCAATTGCAGAAGTTTATCAAATTTTTATGTAACAGATAATCCTAACAAAGGGGAAGTAAAAATGAAAACTGTCAAAGGTTCTGTTAAAGTACATGTAATTCTTTAAGAAGAAAGTAGTTTTAAAAATTTGTGATGAAGAATGGAAAAAGTAGGGTAAAGAACACACAACCTACAGATACTTATTTTTTTTATATAGATGTCCAGGTAGAAAAAGTCAAATGTGCTTAGGAAAAAATATGCTAGGAATAGATAAAGATATAAAAGTTTTAAAGTATGAAACTGTTCTAATACAAATGAATTCAATAGTGAATGATTTTTGCACAGAGTATATTCCATGTTTTTTACTCCCCCATGAAAACCTAATAAAATGTTCAATTAAAATTTAAATCATAACCAAATCTGACTGTCTAATAAAGTCCTTCTATCATGCTGTTGTCCTTCAATCATCTCTTTTACATTTCATCTGTATATTTTACAGAAATTATTTGACTGGAATACTCATGTATCTAAAATACATTTTAACTGTCTTCCTATTTCAGTGTCTTAAGGTTAGGTTTCTAGAGAAAGGGTAGTATTTTATGCTGGCAAACTGAATGAGGCTCAGAGTATAGAATGAACATGGCATTCAGATATTCGAAGGCAGTCTAGTACCCTGCTTGAGTTAAATTTGCACAGAAAAGGCAGAGTCAGATGGCAGAAAGTCTTCTGACTGAAGAGCTTGAATATCAGCTTACTGACACTGGGAATTAAGTGGACGTCCTTGAGTAGAAAAGTAACAGGAGGAAAGTAATATTTTAGAAACACTAATGTCAGAACTGCGTGAGGTCAAATTGCAGGAAAGGAGATCAGAGATAAGGAGATAAGGAAGAGATCAACAGCAGGCAGTAGAAAAAACGTTTCGGATGCACGGAAGGCAAAAAGAAAAGAAGAGCAAAAGCCTGTACTGGTGATCAACTGAAAGTGGGGAACAAGTAAGAATCCAAGTTACTTCTGAAGTTCCAGGGCAAATGACTTGGGAAAATAGTGTCTTCCCTGGGTAGAAAAGAAAGGCAGGAGCTAGTTTAAAATAGGCAACAAGCGCAGCTCGACAAGTTGCCTTGAGATTTCTGGAGGATCCAACTAGAGGGGTTTAGAGAGAAATTAGGCTTGTGCTATCAAGTCCCAACTGGAAGAATGTTGAGATGGAGCGAATGAAGGGCCAGATCTTACTACTGGGGACAAGAAAGAACATGAAGGTGCTTTCAAAGTACAGTATGGAGGAAGGAGCAGTATCACTGAGGAAGGGCTGAGAAGATAAAGGAAAATACCAATGTCAGGTCAAAGAACATGACAAACGAGAATGTAGTCTCAGATGTCAGCAAAAGAGAATGGCTTACATTACAGAGGGGGAAGCAGCAGCCCTAGAGACGACAGGTTACTTAGGGGATTAAGTGATGGGTCAGTGAAGATTTTCAAGGAAATGAACTAAGTAAAAAACTTTTTTCTTCAACTTAAAAAGATAGCCTCTTTAAAATTTAATTTATATATAAATAAACACACATGTATATACACATATAAGTATCATCATGGATTTTTTTGGTTGTTACTTATTTTTAAAGTACAAACTGTTTATTCTTAGGGTCTGCAGATATATATCCCAATGCATGATTCAGAAGCAGCTTTTCTCAGCCTTAAACATTTCATATTCTAAGGAGTGAGATTCTCAAAGACATCAATCTCACTTGGAAAATAAAAATATATATAAATACATATATACACACAAATAACTCCTTTAAAAGCATCACTTTAAACAGATTAAACTTCATTTGCTGAAACTTGCAAAGCGATATAAGTTTAATAAGTCACTACCATAACGAAAAGAAACTCATTGCTGTGAAGTCTATTAAGTTACTTTACTTAAAGAGGGTTTTATTCATTCTATTTGTTGACATAATGACAGTTGACCTGGGGGTGGGAGGGACAGACTATCTGTATGTCATGAAAACAACAGATACTCCTTTAGGATTCATAGATAAAAGTTAGGGAGGACTAAAAACTAGAGTTCACTGATTGTAATATATTTCATTTTGAAAGATACTTCTTGACTCAGAAAAGAGAGGAATCAGAAGAAGCATGATAAAGACTAGAGTCCCAAGAAGAAAACAGTTCTTTCAAGGTTAACAAACATAACATGTAAGACATAATTTGAAAACAAGGTGAATATAAGAAAAGAGAGGAACAATATTGAGGTGTTCTTTATGTTTGTGCACGAATAACTAGTAATCATGTCTGTATGCCTCAAATAAAACACATCACCAATATAGTTTCACATACATTATTCCACTGATTCTTACTGAAACACTATGAAATAGAAAAAGGAACATTATTCTTTTTTCCCCAAGGAGAAACTGAGGCTCAGCAAGATTAAGTAACTTGCTGAAGTTTACAAAGCAGAGCTGGGATCGAGACCTACGTGGGTTCCCGACACCAGGACTGGAGTTCTTTTCCCAAATAATGCTCACCACAGAAAGGAGTCAAGGACAAGAGCCCGACTGGTAAAGTAAAAATCTCTGAAATACTCAAAGAGTTAAGACACAAGAGCTGCTAAAGGAACTAAACCGGTTCCCTATAAATATGTAAGATGTGAAATTAGAAGAGGCTCTAACTGAAGAGCAAGGAGATAAATCAGCTGACTTCTCAGACCTCTTCTATTAATTTGCAATCTTAAGACTTTTCAGAATATTATTTGTCTTTTCTTAAAACTCTTACTTATCCTCCTCTTGATATGTCTTTTCATCAATTTCCAAAAAGAAAGATGAGTAGAGGGAAAAAAAATCCGGCAACTGTTGGAACCAGTGCTGGTTTAAATTCAAAACATTTTATATACTATCGGCATATTCATTTAGCCAGACTCAGCCTCATTCCTCACAGAGTTAAGCGTGTTGGGTATTTACTAACTTGCCTCACACATGGTATAACAAAAGATGACAAATATACATTCCATTTCCTGAACTCCCCTTTCATAAAAACCAGCACAGAATAGCTAGGTAATCTGAAAAGGAACAAACAACAAAAAAACCCAAACATCATATTAAAACATGACTTGGAAGAAACAGAACACAAATCACTCACAAGGCAAAAAGTCACATTACAATGACAAGTCCCTGGATCACCCAGTGCAGACCTGCTTCATAGACATACACAGAGACAATCCCAGTTAGAAAAACTTACTTTAAATTAGTTTAACTAAAAACTCTTCAAGAGACAATTTTGCCAACTTCGAAAGATCCTATAATACACTTATTTAACTTTTATTTCCTTGTTTATGTATTTTATACTTACAGGTATGTAAGGAAAAAAATCCTAGAAAGTATTTCTAACAGAACATTATACAACTGTGGTGCAAAATGGCTTTAGATAGTTACAATGAATAAAGAAGCAAAGCACAAAATATATTAGGTATTATCACTCTCCAGTCTCTGCATTTCATCTTGTCCCACTTGTCCTAGGTGAGATAAAAGTTTGCTATAGGCCTCCCTGTTTAAGGAAAAAAGAAAAAGTAGATATATTTATTAACTTTTCCATAATTTTCAGTTAAGTATTTACAAATTCAGTCTACCTGAATGTCTGTCTACACTCATGTGCACCCACACCCACACTCTATGATTAAAGTACTTTGATCTTTAACAAACTTGGAACATGTGAAGTCTCATGAGTGCTGCCTCCTCCAAAACAACCGCTTCAGGAACTACAGATCTATTTCCATGGTGTTGCATTATTTCACACCATTCAGCACAATTTGAAATTAGGTTGTAAGCCTATATGAATAAAAGGCCCATTACTATTATGATCCAAATCCATATTATCTAGTTGGGTCACTCTTATTCACTGGATACACATGATATAGTTGATTCAGTATCTCAAGCATTCCTCAAAGGGTAGATCTGCCACCATGGATTATTTATTTATTTATTTACTTATTTACTTATTTATTTGACAGACTGAGATCACAAGTAGGGAGAGAGGCAGGCAGAGAGAGAGGAGGAAGCAGGCTCCCTGCTGAGCAGAGAGCCCCATGTGGGACTCGATCCCAGGACCCTGAGATCATGACCTGAGCCGAAGGCAGAGGCTTTAACCCACTGAGCCACCCAGGTGCCCCTGCCACCATGGATTTTATACAAAAACAAGACACCTGAGGCTCTAAAGTCCCCTTCTTCCCAATGAGGAGCACTGAATGTGTTTTGAGCAACAGAGGCACGGCTGAAATACATAGCTTTTTTTTTTTTTTAATTATTAACCTATAATGTATTATTTGTTTCAGGGGTACAGGTCTGTGATTTATCAGTCTTACACAATTCATAGCACTCACCATAGCACATACCCTCCCCATTGTCCGTCATCCAGCCACCCCATCCCTTCCACTCCCCTACTCTCCAAGAACCCTCAGTTTGTTTCCTGAGATTAAAGAGTGTCTTATGGCTTGTCTCCCTCCCCAGTCCCATCTTGTTTCATTATTCCCTCCCTTCCCCTATGATCTTCTGCCAAATACATAGCTTTCTAAGGTGCTCACTCTGAAAAGAATGGTATGTGAATGGATATGTCAATCATACTATGGAAACATTCATTAGCTCAAAGAACACACCCAAAATTTTTAGGAATGGGAAAATAAGCGATCTCCAGAAAATGGATCTAGATTTTTATAATCATTGCCCAAAGAATGTAATCAAACGATCCAAACATACCTTTGTGCAATATTTCTGCCAAGGCCCCATTTCCGCTCTGAATCCTTCAGAGACTGAGTGAGGGTAGAAAGCAAGTTGATAACAACTTGCTGGTCCAATGCTGCTACTGTTTCTAAAATGCCGTAAATCTGATAATCGTATCTCATACCATAATCCTGGATAAAATGCCTGGAAGTAAATCAAGTTACATAGGATTACTTCTGGGGAAGTTCCTTGGGCTGTATCTATATGACAGTCAGCTGTAACCTGAATGCAAGAAAAATCATTTCACATAAGACTACCTTAAGAATCCAGATGCCCTATGCAGACAATTTATAACACTTAAAAATAAGGACAGAAATGGCTTATTTCAGTGTGACCAGAATGATGGCATTGGTAGGAAAAGGGAAGAGCTCCAATCCCAGGAGAGAGAATGAGGAAAATCTAGTCCCAGGGACTTTGCTGCTACACTTTGTGGGTCAAAATCTGAGCAGTAAGCACATGGAAAAAGTGAGTCCTGTTTCCATTTCTTAGTTCTTCATATTTCTGTATAAATCAAACAATATTTTTATGAGAAAAGCAAGTTATTCATAATATATATTTTCTTATTCCTTAAATGAACAGGCGATTTTAGAACCTCAAAAAGCCTTTACAGTAAGAAGAATTGTGTGTTTTAACCGTATAATTTCCACTCTCTCTCCCAACAAAATAAGAACGAAGATTGCATGTTTGTTGTGTACAATTTATTAACAAATATGCAAACTTCATTTGTATGAAATCCTTTCTCCCCTCTTAGGGTTTTATTCTTTTTTTTCTTTTCTGGGGGGTTTTCCACTTCTTACAAATCCACTATTTATTTCATGTAATCACAATTTAAATTGTAACCAATGGACAAGTGCCAATGATGTGATGAGAAACAAATTTGAGGAATCAAAGATCCAACATAGAAGAAAATGGATCCATGTTATTTATCATGGTAGTGCTAGGGCAGAGATATGTAGAGTAAAAGTGAACTGGTAGAAATTGTGAGACATATTGAAAAATACTGCTCTAATGGAAAGCACAAGACTAGAGGTGGCAAGGCAGGAAACGACAACAAAACAGAAAACACTCCTCCAGTTGCATTATTGTTCTTGAGAACCAACATCACATCTATCCCTATACAGTGTATGCTTCACAGCTGAAATATAATGATGCCTTCTGGGTCTACAGTATCTAAAGCAGGTAAGAAAACCAGTGACATGTACTTCTACACTGGATCCTGAGTAAAATGCTTAGCAGTTCTGAGGGGCCTGTACACCTGTCATCATGACCCACATCCCCCCGTTTTGTCTCTTCAATACATGCAGGAGTCTTCATCACCATTCTCAGGTGAGTTCAAGGCAGCTTGCTCATCTTCCTCCCTGGCACTTTTGTCTTTTTTAATAAAACAACACAATGTAACAAAACTATGGCCAAAAAATATAATAATTGAAATACTATAACAAGTAGTAGCACATTATGTTTTGGATAATTAGTTATTTGAAAAACATGTTGGCTGTCAAATGGCTGGCAATAGTCCCCTTGGCAGTTGGCATATTTTCCAGTTACCTAAACACAGAAGTCAGCTGGGCGGCAGGTTCTCCCTCTGACCCCACTTGGCAGGCTTTTACCATGTATTGCAGGTTCTCTGTGGCCAGCCTTTTAACTAGGAGGAAAAATTATAGCATTACACACTGTGTCTGAATTGACCATCTGGATCCTCATTTTTATGAACACTCAATTTAGAAAAATATGTTGTTTTCTTAAAGTTTATACAGCTTTTTTGTTATTTTTCAAAATGAAATAGTTATGAGTTTTTGTTTTATACTTGTGTATCTCCCTAACTCCCATTCTAAGAAAATATAAAAATCTTGGGTCTATTTTTTTTACAAGCTAATAACTGAAAAAATACATGTGAAGATAGGTCTCCTAGAAAGAACCCATATTCAAAAATGTTTTATCATCCTAATCCTGCAAGCAGTTACGTACTGACAAAAGATAGCCTGTAATTATTCAGCTGAGTTACAGAGAAGCAGACTGACTTTTTTTAACTCATAGGCCTATTCCTACCCCCTCCAACAAATTAGAAATCACCAACAATTTACCTTCATTCAAAATTAGTCAAAGAAATATACATACACACACACACAATCAACTATTTGTGATGCTATCTTCCTTGCAAAAAAGACATCAAAGTTACAAAAAGAACATATTCTTTAAATATTTAATCAAGTCATTTAAAATTGTGCATTTCTCCATAAAAATGGAAAAAAACTCAAGAAGAAAAATAGGAAATTCAGTATGTTCCAAATGCTACTAAATTTTTGTAATGTTTTTGGTGCATTAAATATAAGTAGCTGGGGAGAAAGTGCTTTGTCTATGAATAAAAAATAATTCAGAAACTCTAATCCATTATAGCAGGAGAATAAAACAGGATACATACGGAGTTCAATTAATTAATATGTATTTAGTAATATTCTCTATGGCATGAGGATGTGGATAAAGAGATGGAGCATATTTGTCTTTATTGAACAAATAACGCCTCATATTAAGGTACAGTTCTGAAGGGGCGCCTGGGTGGCTCAGTGGGTTAGAGCCTCTGCCTTCGGCTTGGGTCATGATCTCAGGGTCCTGGGATCAAGCCCCGCATCAGGCTCTCTGCTCAGCAGGGAGCCTGCTTCCTCCTCTCTCTCTGCCTGCCTCTCTGCCTACTTGTGATCTCTCTCTCTGTCAAATACATAAATTAAAAAAAAAAAAAAAGATACAGTTCTGAAATCAGTATAATTGGTTCTTCTTAAAAGATATTTCCTTGAAAAACTCCAGAAGCTCTTTTGTGGGAGAAATACTAGAATATCAAGAAATGGCCTTCATAGAGAATTAACAGTAAGCATTGGGTTTTTATTTTATAACGGTTCTATTGAGGTATAATTCACATATCATAAAAAACAATCTTTTAAGGTGTACAATTCACTGATTTTTAGAAAATTCACAGAATTGAGAAGGCATCATCACTGCCTAATTTCAGAGCAATTTCATCACCTCCCTAAAAACCTTAACTTATTAACAGTCATTCTCTACTTTCTTCCTCCCCAGCCCCTGGCAACCACTAATATATGTTTTGTCTCTATGGATTTGACTCTTCCAGAAATGTCTTATTAATAGAATCATACACCATGTGGGTTTGTTTTTTTTTTTAAAAGATTTTATTTGAGAGAGAATGTGTGTTAGCGGGGGGAGAGCCAGAGGGAGAGAGAGAAAGAGAATGTCAAGCAATGTCAAGCAGACTGGGCACTAAGCGTGATGCTTGACATGGTGCTTGATCTCATGACCCTTACATCATGACCTGAGCCAAAACCAAGAGACAGATTATCAACCAAGCCACCTAGGCACCCCTCCACATGGTTTTCTGTGACTGTCTTCTTTTTACTTAGCATACTGTTTTAAAGGTTTATCCATGTTGTAGAAGGTATCAGTACTTTATTTCTTTTGAAGGCCAAATAATATTCCAGTGTATAGATATATCCCAAGTTGTTTATCCATTCATTGGGGGATGGACATCTGGGTTGTTTCCATTTGGAAGCTATTATGAATCAAGCTATTATGGATCAGTGTTACATGTGTTTTTTAAAGACAGCTATTTACCACCTTTGTTTATTTAATTGAACTGAACTTTTTAAAAAATGAAGTTTTTCTTAGTCTTTCTTTACATTAACAGCTTTATTGTCATATAATTCACATTCTATATAATTCACACATTTAACATGTACAATTCTGTGATTTTTAGTATTGTTGTGATTTTTAGTATTGTCATAGAATTGTGGAACCTTCACTAAAGCCAATTTTATTTATTTATTTATTTTTTAAAAAGATTTTATTTATTTATTTGACACAGAGAGAGATCACAAGTAGGCACAGAGGCAGGCAGAGAGGGGGTGGGGAAGCAGGCTCCCCGCTGAGCAGAGAACCCGATGCGGGACTCGCTCCCAAGACCCTGAGATCATGACCTGAGCCGAAGGCAGAGGCTTAACCCTCTGAGCCACCCAGGCGTCCCACTAAAGCCAATTTTAAAGAGTATTTTCTTAAAAAAAAAAAAAAAGAAAAGAAAGAAAAGAAACCTAATAGTCTAGCTATCACTTCTTATTTTCTTACATACCCTAAAAGCAACCCCAAATCTACTTTTCATCTCTACAGATTTCATATTCTGGACCTTTTATATAAATGGCATCGTATAATATGTGGTCTTTTGTAACTGGCTTCTTTCATCTAGAATGTTTTCAAAGTTCATTCATGTTGTGTAGCATGTAGCAATCCTTAATTCCTTTTTATGGCCAACTTATATTCCACTGTATGGATATATCACATTTTAAAAAGTCCATCTGTCAGCTGATGGAGTCTACCTTTTGGCTACTATGAATAATGCTCTATAAACACAAATTTTTATGCATACTTATGTTTTCATTAATGTTGGTTATGTATCTAGGAGGGACACTGCTAGGTCACAGAGTAACTCTATGTTTAACTATTTGAGGAATGACCAGACTATTTTCCCAAGTGTCTATACTATTTTACATTTCCATTAACAGTAACTGAGGGTTCTGATTTCTCCATGTTTTTGCCAAACGTTGTTATTATCTGACTTTTCCATAATAGCCAACCTAGTGAGTATGAAGTGGTATCTCATATCTCATGTGGTTTTCATTTGCATTTCCCTGATGACTAAGGATGTTGAGCACCTTTTCAGGTGCTTATAAGACATCTGTTTCATTCTTTGGAGAAATGTCTATTCAAATTCTTTGCCTCTTTTTAAATAGTTTTTTTTTTTTTACTGAATTACAATAGTTTATATAATGCAGGTACAACTTCCTTATCATATAAACGATTTGCAAATATATTCTTCCATTCTGTGGGTATTTTTTACTCTCTTGATTGTCCTTTGAAGCACAAAAGTTTTTAATTTGAATTAGTACAATTTATCTCTCTCTCTTGCCTTATGCTTTTGTTGGTGTATCGAAGAAGGAATTGACAAATCCATGGTCATGAAGATTTACTACTATGCTTTATTCTATAAGTTTTATAGTTTTATCTCAGACATTTAGATCTATGATGTACTTTGAGTTAATTTTTGCATACGGTGTGAAGTAAAGGTATAACTCCATTTCTTTTCATGTGGATATCCATTTGATCTGGCATAATTTGTTGGAATACTATTTTCTCACCACTGAATCATCTTGGCACCCTTGTCGAAAAAAGTCTGTTGACCAGACATATGGGTTTGTTTCTGGACTCTCAATTCTAATCCATTGATCTATGTCTATCTTTCTGCCAGTGATATCTGATTACAGTTGCTTTGTACTAAAGTTTTGAAATTGGAAAGTATGTCATCCAACTTTGTTCTTTATTTTTTTAAAGACTTATTTATTTGAGAGAGAGAGCATAAGCTGGGGTAGGGGGAGAGGGGGAGAATCTCAAACAGACTCCTTGCTGAGCATGGAGCCCAATATAGGATTTGATCTCCTGATCCTGAGATCATGACCTGAGTAAAAATTAAGAGTCAGATGCTCAACCATCTGGGCCACCCAGGGCGCCCCTATGCTTTTTCAAGATTGGTTTGGCTCTTCTGGAATTACACTGTATTTGTAGATCAGTTTGGGGAGTGGCACTACCTTAACAACATAACTTCTGATCCATGAAATGGAATGTTTTCCCACTTATTTAGATATTCTCTAATTTCTTTCAATAAAGTTTGGTAGTTCTCAGATCTTAAGGTTGTATTTCTCTTTTTTTAAGATGTATTCCTACTTGGGTTTTTAAAAAAAATGCTATTATAAAATGGAATCATTTTCTTAATTTCGTTTTCAGATTTTTATTAAAAGTATATAGAAATGCAATGTCTTGTTTTTGTATCCTGTAACCTTGCTGCATTTATTAGTTCTAATACCTTTTACTGGAGCGCTTAGGATTTTGTATATATAAGATTGGATCATTTACAGATATAGTTTTACTTCCTTTTCAATCCAGATGTCTTTTAATTAATTTTCCTGCCCTGAGTAGGACTTCTAGTACAATGTTGGATAGAAATGGCAAGAGTGGACATCCTTGTCCTATTGCTAATCTTAGGGGAAAAGCATCTAAGCCTTTACCATTAAGTATGATGTTAGCTATAGGATTTTCGTAGATGACCTTCATCAGACTGAATCATTTCTCTATTCCCAGTCTGTCATTATGTAATGTTCCTCTCTATTCTTGATAATTCTACTTGTTCTGAAGTCTGTTTTGTTTGAAAATAATATTAGTATCTACAGTTTTGTTTTGAACTGTGCTACCATCTTTCTTATCCCTTTACTTTTATCTGTTTTCATATTTGAAGTAGGTTTCTTGTGGGTAACATACAGTTGGGCTTAGTTTTTTATCCACTGTCAGTCTGTCATTTAATTGGCTTATGTAAAGCATTCACATTTAAAGTGATTGTTGATATTGCTAGATTAACAACTACCATACATGTAACTTTTCTATTCATTGCTCCTGCTCTATTTTTCTAATCATCTGCTTTTTGTCTGCTTTCTCCAAAGGTTTTGTTTTGTTTTGTTTTAAGAAGGCTCCACATGCAGTGTGGAGCCCATTGTGGGGCTTGAACTCATGACCCTGATAAGGGTCAGTATGTTCAGATTTGTTTTCTTGTTGTGAGAGTAGGAGTGATGACTTTCCTGGAAAGTCATCGACATGCCTTTACATGTCGAAGTGGAAACCAAAAATCCTCTCAACTATTACCACTGAACTGTCTTTTCTCCCTTCACTTCTCTCGTCTTTTTTCTTCTTATATTTTGGTACTCTCTTGTCAGATGCAATTTTAGAGTCATTAAACATAGCAACCCCTTTATCATTATAAAACACCTCTATTTCTAGCTAAAGACTTTTTGGTCTACTGTCTATTTTGTCTGATATTAGCATAGCTACTCCAGCTTTCTATGACTATAGCTTGCAGAATGTATTTTTTCTTTCTTTTTACTATTTTAATCTTTGAATCTAAAGTGTTTTCTGCATAGAGAGTATAGTTCAATCTTTTTATTTTGATCTGTTCCAGTTATCTCTTCTTTTGATTAGTTTGTTCAGTCCTTTCAAAACTATAGTTACTATTGATATTAGATGGATTTACATCAGTCATTTTACCTTTTGTTTTCTAAATGTCTTGTTTTTTCTCTCATCTCCTTTACTGCTTTTGTTTTGCTTTATGTGCATATTTTAAAATACAGGATTTTATTTTCTTAAATGATTTTTCATTGGTTTTGAGTTATTTTCTTAGGAGTTGCTCTAGGCTTACTGTGTACATCTTATCAGAGTTTCAGATTTACATGAATTTAATTCCAGTGAATTACAGAAACATTACTCTTACATAACCTTTCCCTTTCCTGTGCTATTAGTTTTATACATATTACCTTTGCAAATGTTACAAACCCAACAATACCTAGTTATTTTTATTTTATATAATTTTATGTCTTTCAAAGAAGTTAAAGTAAAAGATAAGTAAGGAGAGCAAGTCTAATATTTTTGCTTTCATGACACTAACCTTACTGATCATTTCTGGTTCTCTCATAATTGTTCCTATCTAGCTGAGTTAGTATCTGGAGTCATTTCCTTAGCCCAATACAGCTCTGCTCCCACCATGTCCTTTGTACCTATATTGATAAATATATTGCATATCTATGTTATAGGCCCAATCATATATTATGTACATATTTTTTATATATCATTTTATACAGCTGCTTTTTAAAGCCATCAAAAGAATAAACATAAAGAAATATATATTTATGCTGTCTTTTACAATTACATAATTGTCTTGCTGGTTTTGTCTTGTGTGGGGTCACTTGACTTTCGCTCTGAAGAATTTCCTTTTCTATAAGGCTGGTTCATTAACAACAAATTCTCTGTGTTTATCTGGCTATGTTTTTTTTTTTTTTCCTGGCAATGGTTTTATTTTATCTTCACTTCTGAAAGGTAGCAGTTTTGTAGAATAGAGGATTTGTGGTTGACAGCTTTTTCTTTGATCACTAAGTATTACCCAACTGCTGTTGATCTGCATTAATTCTGCTGAGAAGTTTTTTGCTGACCTACCCGGGGTTCTGTGGTAAGCGATGAGTCATCTTTCTTTTGATGTCTTAAAGATTTTCTCCTTGCCTTGACCTTCAGCATTTTTACCATGATGCATCTCATTGGGGAACTTCTTGGGTTTATCCTATTTGGAATTAGCTGAGCTTCCTGAATGTATAGGCTACTGTTTGTTAATAAATTTGGGAAGTTTTCAGCCATTATTTCTTCAAATATTTTTTTCTGCTCTTTCCTGCCATCTTCTGGCATTATATGTATTATGGTGCACTTAACGGTATCCCACATTTCTCTAAAGCTCTGTACATTTTTCTTCATTTTTTTTTTTTTGAGACTGCATAATCTCTAGTTATCTATTTTCAAGTTTGTTAATTCTTTCTCCTGCTAATTCAAATCCATTTGTGAGCTCCTCTAGTGAATTTTTCAGTTTAGCTCTTGTACTTTTTAACTTCATAATCTCCATCTGGTTCTTTTTCATAATTTCTGTCTCTTTACTTATATTCTTTATTTGATGTGACAATATCATCATACCTTCCTTTATTTTGTTAATCATGCTTTCCTCGAGTTCTTTGAACATACTTATAATGGCTACTTTGAAGTTTTTGCTTATTAAATCCAGGATCTGATTGCTCTGACAGTTTCTGTTGCCTGCTTTTTCCCCATTATATGGATCATACTTTTGTTTCTCTGCATGTCTTATAATTTTTTGTTATTGCAAGTTGGGCATTCTTTAGTGAAGGCTATTCCCTCCAACTCCCCGTGAAGTCTCTAACATTGCCCTAAGCTGGTACAACCTCGGGTATACCCAGAGTCTCCATTCTAAGGCAGTGATTTTGACAGGGCTCCCTTTGTCCTTTTTTTCTAATCATACCCAGCTATGACTCTCTACTAATCAAAGCTGATTACTCTATTGTTTTTTATAATGCCCAGGGGTATAAACTGCATTACAGACTAATCAAATTCAGCTTTTCTAAAAGGACAATTTCTGTGGGCAGTGTTTGAGATTTGTTCTGATCTAAGGGCTCTTTCCAGCTGTCTCTTTCACCATTCTCTCACCAAATTAGACTGTCTATAGAGCAGCCTATATATCCAATGACTCTATTATATTCTCCTACCTACTGTCCATCACCACAAACTCCACTGTATTTAACTGCATCCTTAGGCTTGAACTTTTCACACTGATTTGCAAATGAAGTTGGTTCCTTTGGGAGAGATTCAGGAGTTTTCTGCCCTATGGTCTGCTTCTTCGCCCTCAGCCTCTATCAGGCAAAGTCTTGGAGGCATGGCTCTGGTGCTGGGGACAGGCCTATGGTGCCCAATGAAGGACACCCATACAAGGGCTGGGTACTTGTGGAAGGAGAGGGAGCAGCCCCAGGCATCCTCAACTTGCTTCACTTGGCAGGGAATTCATACCTTTAAGCTGTGGCAAGGATGACTGGTACCCCAGTATTCTCAGTGGTGTTATACTCCATGTACTACATGCATCCCACGAGTGGGGGCTGAGGGAAAGAACAGAGTCCCCATTTCTCAGTCACACTTGCCTGGCATCAGGTTGCCTGGCATCAACCTCAGCATCAGGTAGATGGGGGCAGGATGAGAAATATTGACATCCTACCTCTCACAGGATGACAGCCTGGGAGCTGGGCAGACAGAAAGCCCTAGGTTCTTCGATCTACCAGTCTGAAGTTAGAGCCAGTCTGAAGTTAGAGTTTCTGTCTTTTTTTTTTTTTTTTAAAGATTTTTATTTATTTATTTGACAGAGATCACAAGCAGGCAGAGAGGCAGGCAGAGAGAGAGAGGAAGGGAAGCAGGCTCCCTGCCGAGCAGAGAGCCTGATGCGGGGCTGGATCCCAGGATCCTGGGATCATGACCTGAGCCTAAGGCAGCGCTCTAACCCACTGAGCCACCCAGGCGCCCCTCCCCCTTTTTTTAAAAGATTTTATTTATAAAATAAAATAGAGATCACAAGTAGGCAGAGAGGCAGAGAGAGAGAGGAGGAAGCAAGCTCCCTGCTGAGCAGAGAGCCCGATGCGGGGCTCGATCCCAGGATGCTGGGATCACGACCTGAGCTGAAGGCAGAGGCTTAACCCACTGAGCCACCCAGGTGCCCCTAGAGTTTCTGTCTTACTGAGCTGGGAGAAGTGAAGAAGGAAGTAGTCTTGGTTCAAATACCATAGACTCCTGCTGCTTTACGAAGTTTTACCACATTTTCTTAAATAAATGTTTCTCCATTTGTTATATACCCTTAGGACTATTGTCAGAGAATTTAAATTATTTCTTTTAAGTAATTTCTACCAGTTTTGCTGGGGAGTAGGTCAGCAGAGCTTCTGATGTTATCATGCCAGAAGTGGAATTCTTTTAAGTTCTTGAGTACAGGTTTTTGAGTGGATGGTATATTTAAAATGCTCTTGGGCATATACCTAGGAGTGGCCTTGTGGAGTCATTTAGCAACACTAACTCTCTGTGATTTTACAAATTATTCCTTTAAACATTGAGACTACAAGGAGAGCAAGAATTACTTTAAACATTGAGACTACAAGGAGAGCAAGAATACAAGGAGAGCTACAAGGAGAGCAAATATCTCAGCCACACATACACATCTGTGTTTAAGTTTCTGTAGTATAGGGGTTATCACGTTC